>KZ308124.1:1177339-1232344 GCA_000376725.2 Ladona fulva | reverse complement strand
TGATATTAGTTACTAGAAATTGGAAGTTCACGTAAATAGTAATCATAATAAACCGTTGTTATCTATTCTCCAAAATGTTTAACCATATCACATAAACTGAAAGGCAAAAAGCTCATAAAATGACGGTGGATCGATTCGCACAGTTGATTTGAAATCTCATTCCACGGTAAATACTGAACATTTTTCCTTTGAAGAATTTAATTTTCTCAATATACATTGAAAATGGTTGATTGAGAAGATTTCACTTGAAATAATTCACTAGGTTTCTGAAATTTTCCAAAGTTTTTGAACTTCGCAAACCGTAATCGACTTAAACACGAATCGAAGAAATTGCTTCTAGTTGTGAGAGAGTTTGAGCAACAACGGATACTCAGCGGAAAACTTTTCAAAAGTCTCTCAAACGATCTCCATCTTTCTTTGGGTTCGATCAATCGATAGCTGCTCCTGTGACCTAGATACAGCCATTTTCCTGTTCCGACATCATTCCTCTCCTTGAAATTATTCAGGTTTTCATTATAATTCGTTCGTCAAACATACCAACATTCCGTTTAATCTCGTGTTCCAATTTACAGTGACGCATTGCAAGAAGAAGAGAGGTTCTTTCAGATACAAATACCTTACTTCCTCCTCAAGACCTCTCCTATTCAACATCGTGTCCTCGGTGTAAATTAATATTTAATCAAGTAATTGGCTTTTTGCTGTCTTGTTTTGCCAGCAGCTCTTTACTCCTTAATGATAAAGATGCATACTACTGCTGCCTCATACTTTAAGATTGCAGAAATATTATCTTTCTGAGAAGGTTTCAAGACAGCCTGTAGAATTTTATGTTTTATGATTGTGACGTTAACTTGAGGGTAGTACTTCAAACATTTCGAGAAGTTAATTTTGTAAATTAATAATTGCGCCTCTAGGAAATCTTTTTTTGATTCATTTTCTACCTAAATTTGTATGACTAAAGGCGCTGTTTTATTTTAATAATGTTTATACGCTGTCAACGAATTTTTTGGTTTCATATAATTTATTATTTCATATTATTCATTGTAAGGGTAATTAAAATCCATATCACTTATCACTATAACGATTCTGATTCCAGTCGAGATGGTTATTATTCATTGTAAGGGCAATTTAAATCCATATCACTTATCACTATAACGATTCTGATTACAGTCGAGATGGTACGTGTATTATTTCTTTGCAGCCAAGCCTCAGTACTGAAGCTTTTTCATGGTAAGATCTCTGATGAATAATCTATGTACATTGCTTGTTATTCTTTTATTAAAAGCTTTACCGTAGATCAGTTTCCATGACTTTATGACAATAGCTTTCTAAATTCTCTCTCTATTGCGGTCTGTATGAATGTACGTATTAATTGATATAAGTCATTATATACATCCCACTCTATAATTTTCTGTTTTCTAAAAACAACTGTTTCTTTAGATCAGTGTTATCCTGTAATGAATTAGAACCTCATTCATCATTCATTCATAAGGCAATGTTATCGTAAATTCACTTTGGAGAAAATAATGTGGAAATTCAACTTTTTTATCGAATGTTTTGACAAGAACGAAAGGGGTAATTGAGCTGTTACGATCAATACGCATAAGAACATATCTCTCCGGTATATTAATGTATAGATAAATAACCAGGTTGTTATGCATGAAAATTTCTTTATGGCACCATAAAGTTGAGACATTTACGTTACCTTGATCGCCATTCGTCTACTCGCAGAATGAAATGCCTATTTTAATACATTCCGAGAAGATACTTACCGCGATAATGGACAATGAAAACGGAGCAAAAAGTGGTAAAACAGTTGGTAAGAGAGATCAGAAAAGAGTGTTTTGATAAGATGCAAGAATAAGTGTGTAGGTCTACAGTAGGTTCACACCTGAACCATAAAAGAACGATATTAAAGCCACCCCAAGGTAGTAGTTTGGACAAAATGAATAGATATTATCAAAAATAATATGATAATATTGAATCATTGCATAGATTCAAGGTATGAATTTTGGTAGCTATGCTACAAATGGTAAGGGAAGATTAACATCACAGATGATAGAATGATAGTTATCATTCAAATTTATTCACATGTATTTTTATCATATTTATCTTCCATGCTGCCGCCGACATATAATAATAATAATGAAGATTTTATTAGGCGACTTTTACGAGACCACTCTTACAATTAACCTTTATAAAGACACGAACACAAACAACCAGGATATGAATCCGAGACACTACTAGGCTAATACGCTAACCGCCTAGGCCGGCAATATAATATAACAATAATATTACATATAATAATAATATTACATGAGAGAACATTCAAGGGGTATGCAGATTTTACGGTATCATTTGTAAGCCTTTGGATTTAAAATTAATCTCTAAATACCCGGAATTTTAAACACGAAATATATCGGAGTCTGATATGATAATTAGATGTAATGTATCGGCGGAAGCAAATCCCTCGTAGAAATTTCATTGAAAATCAATCGCGAAATTTGTTAGTTGATACGCAAAACATATCGAAGGAGATAAGCTAATTCGTTATGAAATTACCAACGGCCGAAGCAGATTTCCCCTGGGATCTTGGATTTAAAAAGGATCGCGCTACATTTGAATCAGGTGTTTATATAGATGGCACTATAACCTTTTAAGCTATGAAAACGATAAATTTTTGAGCGTCGGATTTTGTATGCGCGCATCATAAACTCCCGGGAATCTATTCATTTCGATGCTTTTCATTTGCGTCGCCAATCTGCCTAAACGACGCACGTCAAACAATTACATTGAAGTTTTCCGCAGCGGAAATACCGGCACGGAATAGGGAACATAGGAAAATTGCTGTTCAAATTCGCTCCGTTTCACGTGTCGTCAGAGCGAATCGCTCGGGATGACATTTTTCATCACCGCGGCAATCACGCGGGAATTCCGGAAAAGAATGTTTTCCCGCAGGTGTTTGTGGAAAGGCGCGAAAATGCCAGAGCCACGCTTATTGCGAGAGGGCGAAATATATTTGTCGCGGCTTCGTATAAAATGGCGCTGCCATCGTTAGCTAAGTGGGGGCTCGAGAGTTGAATTGCGCCTTCACGAGATGCGCGTCGGGAACTCGGGGTCGCCTGGTATGCGGAAGAGACATTTGCGGTACATTTAAACTTAGCACAGAAGATAACATCCAGGTCTTCGATTTGAGTATATCAAAAGTTGCATGGCATTCCCACTTACGTTACGGTAGATGAAATATAAACCATGTAAAATCTCCTCCATGGAACTAATTTTCATCTCGTTCTGGATTTCTGTATTTGGATTATGCATAAGAAAATTATAAAAACGTATATGAAATTATTTTGGTTTGAATTTGATGATTTAAATTGCATATGACTTTTTATCAGTCGGAAATTTCACACGTAAAAATCTTTATTGCTAATTTCTGCAGTTCGTTCTAATGTCGTAAAATAATGTAGTAGTGTTGTTAAAAGTACTACGATAGCTTAAACCATTTAGTACGTCGGCCACCGGGAATCGAACCTGAGACCGCTATCACCGAAGTCGAATCATCGAAGAAAACATCGAAGTGGCTATCCGGTAGCCCACTTTGCAAAATATTTTAAGCGGTTATGGATGTACATTTTAAAACTGCGTAAATCAGTACAAATATCAAATAAAAGGTACCTCATCATTACGTATTTTATAACGCCTACTTGCAAATATGATTACAGAAGTAATTTCTACTTCCAAGAAAATTTCTTTCGATAGTTTTAGTTTAGAATATATACCCATGTAATTTTAGAACATAAAATTTGAAGTTACTCCTTGTTGGTATCTGAGAATACCAGGAAAGAGAAGCACTTATTAAAATCAGTTTGTTGCTTTATTCGCACTGGACAGGCAGAAAATCAAATAAGGTAGTACTAAGGTTACAACTGTCCTGAGATGTTTTTCGGTATCTTCGGATATATAATGTAAAAGGTCAGTTTATTTACATATCGCCATGGCAGGAGCCTATTTTGCTAATTTCAAGTAGCATGTAAAGAGCATAATCATCGATGTAAAGCAATGGTGGTTTGATGAGGATAGCCGTAGAGTTAGAAGCAACTCCTATTGCTTGGGCTATAAATAATATTCATGAACGTATTTTAGCTGTGAGGGCTTAATATTCCGTGGACAATGAATTGAAGCTAGAAGAAGAGCAAATAGTCACTTCTGGTCCCTTCATCCCATTTGTAATCCAAAGGGATCATCTAGTTGGTTCCGGTCCTCTTACTCCACCGCACACCATTAGGCCTCCACGGGGTAGTAACGTAGCAGTCCACCGCTGAAGCATCGGTAGAGAAACACAGGACCAAATCGTCGATCCTGGATGCATTTGTCACCCATTCCAGTCATCGGAGTCTCAATTTTTCTCCCAACCGCTTCTGTGATAACAATCTACCACTTTTTATCACATGAATTTGGACAGCAGGAGCCCATCAGAGAACATCCGAATCTTCCCCCGAGACTCCCACGCCGCTCCCCCTAGTGAAATTAATGACGCGAAGCAAATACGGCAAAGCGTTGCATCTCTTTCTAACCTTTTGATCCCACACCGAAGATATTTATTTCCCTCCATACGAGCGCTGTCAGAAAGCGCTAAAGAGGACGGGGGAGTAAGAGGGGCGAAAGAAGAGCGATTGGGAGAAGATGAGAAAGGGACAGATGGAGGGGACAACGCTCACTTGATTCCGGATGTTTTTTTTTCAACAGCGGACAAGTTGGCATGGTGTGGTGGAGAAAGGTAGTATCCGACTGTTATTTTAACTGTTCCGAAATACGTTTATTGTCCCCCTGATAATAGCGTTATAAATGCCTGAATTACTGCGCTTTTTTAGAGGTGCCAATGATTATAGGGGAACGAAAGCACGATCAAATATTCCACGTGGCAGTGACCCTATCCTTTACCCTCGCCCTTCCATGATTGGTGCAGGTATTACCTTTTTTGTAGCTTTTCATAGGTCTAATTCGTTTCGTTTACCCAATCACATAAAATGGTGTATTTTTTATGGTTTACGCCTCGAAGAGGTTCCCGAGAGCTGTCAGAGATTTAATGACGCGGAAGGGTCTAAAAAAAGAAAATATAAGGATTATCGTGGCGAAAAATCGAACCAATGGGTCGTATATTTTGCTTCTATTCTTTGGTTCGATTCCTAAAACGTTACCGTTTTGGTGAGATTTACCAGGCGCATTTTTATCACAACGGCGCACGTATTTTACGATGCTCTCGTACCGACGCCGTAAAGCTATGTTCCGCAATATCTCCATCTGGGTTTCAGCCTTCCCTATAAAAATATGCCATAAAAATTATGTAAATAAGAATTGAATCGAAGATGCAAAAGTTAATACCACCTTGCAATACCAAAACGCTGTTTTCTCTACCGAGGAAAGAGCAACTTGGAATAAACAAAAGGAACAAGAATATATACTACCAAGTATGATATTAAAAACATAAGGTTATACTTTCTAGTGGAAATCAATCTATTTATTGAGGTATGATATCGTGGAATATATTAGAGTGTATATCATAAATGTATATTTGAGTTGATCTCGTTAATCAACGAGTTCAACTCAAATCAAAGTTAAATGCTTTCTGCTGAGGAGCATTAATTTTTGTTGGGAAACGAAATGCAGTACGTTATGCTTAGGCAATTGGTTTGGCCTGTGATTTTGAACACACTTGAACCATCGAATTCAGATAAAGCATGACTTCAGCTACCACATTTACTGTGGGATTTTTAACAGTGCCTAATGGTCCCAGGAGACGAAGATAAGAAACCCATTACTAAATATGAGGAATCTTGGAACATCTTCGTACCTTGTACTCTTGAGCCTTACAAGCAATGCCCTCTTAGATCCTAAAAACCTTCCATTGACCTTACAGGCAAAAGTAAGACGATTTAACGGAATGGAATTAATTCTTCACAGTTTGATATTCAAGGCAGAATAAATCCTTTGAAATTTACACTTAAGTGCGTATTGAGCAATTTATTCGTTCCTAACGATTTCTCCCAATGGATATTGGTTTTAGATGAGCGATCATTTTAAATTCAATCATTTAAGAAATCAACGCCAAGAATTTCCTATGATAACCTTACAGTAAAAAAATTCACACTTTACAATATTTTCAAATATTTTCTAGTAGTTGAAGGATTAAATAAATAAAGAGGGCCTCTGCCTTGACTTAGGGTTTATCGCTAGCACAATATACTCCTCATAATCTCAATTACTAATTCCTCTGAGCAAAGAAGAAAGAAAAAGAATGGAGGGACTAATAGAAAATTTGTCGGATGACATGGACGGGATCAGGAAATAAAAGGAAGGCTGATCAGAGAAGAACTTCAAGGTAGAATGTCTTGAGAATACGACTTCTTTAGTTTACGAGTTTATAATTCATAATATCACTCATGAACAACATTTCATAAAAACGTGTTTGCCTACAAACCAAAAATCATAGAAGGTTCAATATCGAGGCTGTAGTCGACTTTGTCGACCACAAGTTTTTTTTTTGGAGAGCATGGCACATGTGAAAAAAACATGAATGAAGGTGCATAAAAATGGATGGTGAGAACTAAAACGAACCTCTCCTTCCTATTATTTGCGTGGGAGCTACGACGGATACGGAATACATGCGGCGCTTCCATATAAGTGAACGTTAGACGTGAATATTTGCTGCCAACATCTCCTGATCTTTATTTAAAAAGTGCGAATAGTGGATGCGGAAGGCATCTCCACTCAATACCGGGTCACAACCCTCGCATATTACGGTCACCGCTTGATTTGGTCTAATGAGAGTATTTCCTACGGCATCATGGAAACGAGTTTATTCTTTCGGGCGCCGCAAGGTCAGAGTCACCGGGAGGCAATCTGCTTTATCGATGCCACCTCGATCTCTTCAAGTGAGCTCGGCTTACGAGAATAGACTTTATGGCTCCTTTAGATGAGGATGTTACATTAACTCAGTGAAGGGATAAAAAGGTAACCATCCTCGCATGCCTGGCTTTTTGTAATTCGAGGGGTCAATACAAGCTCTAAAAAAGTGAGAATTATTTCCACGGGACTCTTCACATACTATATAACGGAGGGCTATAATGAAATGAAAGTTCGGCCGGCGGATGACTAGAAATTCGGTTGGATTTTCGCATGCGTGGTTGAGTCGAGTCCATTCTATGGATAAATGCCCGATTGGGATATAACTTTTTTACGACGGGTGAGATCTTGAATTAAGTAATTGGCCTCCAAAAGGACGGTGCTGTAAATGCGAGAAAATGTCTGAAAGGCGGAATTAAATGTTTTCAGTCTTTTCGAGGAAGATAAAGAATGCTTTCCCGTTATGCTTCTGTTTTATAGTTCTCATTCTTTATGCAGTCATCGGGCATTTCATAAGACATTCAGATTCAACACGTAACTCATGTTGCCTATTTGAGGATCTTATACGCTTATATTGGTATTTTTAGTTAAAAACTAAAGATAAGCAAATCTCCTTTATGAATTTTAATTGTTTTTGTCTAACATTCACGAAAATGATTGGAAGACTTTCGATTCTAGCACTGGGTCCAGCTTGATTGATTCTTGAGGTTTAGAAAAAGGTTTCAGAGGAGTGGTTTTAAGTAGGAAATTTTGAATTCGACAATTATATTGTTACATAAGTTTTACAATTCTGTATTGATCAAAAGTCGACTCCTAGATGTTCAGGAACAAAAGTAAGAATAACTTTTAGAAACCACAGAATATTTTATTGGTTACGACCATGGTTTCAACTCATGGAGTGATCCTCAGGTGTATCGTAACCAATAAAATATTCTGTGGTTTCTAAAAGTTATTCTTACTTTTGTTCCTGATGGATCTCTACCACGAAGTCACGGCCCAAGCTGTTGATTCCTAGATGTACACTTGTTTGTTGAATTCAAATACTTCGGCTAAATGGAACAGGTATTTTATAGAAATAATTTTTAGATTTTCGGAATGCGATACGTTTTGTGAAGAATCGCTGGAAAGGCGATACGTTTTGTGAAGAATTGCTACGATAAATCAGTGAGCGTCACTCAGATGCTACAGGACGCAAAATGGAAATCTTTGGAAGTTAGAAGATTTCAACAAAGGATCAATTTACTGGATAAATTCAGAGAAAGCACGTTCAGAGATGATGTAGCAGATATAATGCGTTCACCATGCTACATAGGCCGTTCCGATAATGCGGGAAAGATCAGAAACACAAATGCCAGAACCAATAGATTCAAGAACTCATTTTTTCCTCGAACGACACGCAAAACTAATCGATTAACGAAATAGAGTCATGGTGCATGCACCCTCTGCCACACGCCGAAAGGCGGCTTGCAGGGTACTCACATAGACATACACAAAAATTGTGTTTCGAAGAAGACGGTTTTAGTGTCCAGATGTAGAATATAGCGCGAGTTTGTCACAGAGGTGCAAAACTTTCGAATTGATCAAATAATCGTTAGATTTTTAATGCCGCGTCTAATTTCTTTCGAAAAGGATTTGTTTGGGAATTTGAATTCTCAATTTGAATTGGAAAATCCATCCTAAGTGGGATTGAAGATCGTATATTTAAACAAGTATTGAACGAATCATTATTTTAAAGGCTAGTAAATATTCATGGCTCTTAGTAGTGATGCATTAAGTTATCGAATCGAGCTCTTCAAATGCGTTAGCCATGCTGCTTATAAAGGTATATTTAGTGCAGAATTAATGGAATGTCCTTTTAGGAATAACATTACTTGGTGCAAGGGAGTATAAATTCCTTGAAAAAGCACCAGTGCAATAAAAACTCACATTTTTCATTTTAGATCTACAAATCGGATACTTGGTGGTTTTTACCTTACTCGCGTTCACAGAAAAAAACATTCCCTTAGAGTCTATAAAACCATGAAGCAAAGCATTTCCTCTGAAACGTATTAATTTACATTTATTTCAATTCGTTCAGTGGAGGTAAATGGAGTTGTGGCTGGGTCAATGTTTCCAGCGAGGGCCCCCCCACACCTCTCTCTATAGAGTCACGTGGGCATCATGGCGGCGGGGGAAAGAAATTGTATTGCGCTCTAGTAAATGCATTAGATATATACCGTTGCGTGACCAAATGTATAGGCGAATGGAGAAGGACACAAAGGAAGCGAGGGAGGAGAAATAAAAAGACGAATCGGGAATGACACGAATCTCCACGGACGACTGCTTTGAGGAACGTGGGAGTTAATGATGACCAAGTCACGATAAGTTAGGAAACCACTAGTGCGAAGTTATCATTGCGCAGCGAGTTGTTACGTTACGATACCTATTTATTTTCCGAGAATTCGTAAGAAAAACAGGTTCCAGAGCTTGGAAATCTATAGAGTAGTATCAAAAAGCCGAAGAACACCCATCTCATTTATTTACTCGAATTTTATTAAGATATTTACCACGCATTTATCACTAAAGAGATGTTCTATAAACATAGTGTATCTCCTATTAAGAGGCTTACTCTCGTGGGTCTCTATTCCTCTATTCGACGTATCTTTCTCTAATACCAGAGGTGGGGAGCCTACGGCCATTATACCACATACGACATTTTCGAGCGTTGAATGCGATCTTTCGGACACTTCCTAAGAAAAGTGCTCCCATTCAAATAATTGTTTCCCTAAATCATTTTTTACTGGAAGTGAAATTAAAATATTCTATCTAAATATACTAAGTGATTAAATGTGTTTTCCTTTGTACAGTTTCGATGTCGGACTATTTAAATATAGGCTACGTTCGAATCAAAAGCGGCCTAATGATTTCAGATAAGGCGTATTGTTTCTTATGCGGCCAAGTGGTAGATGCTGTCTTCCGACGATAAATGGTTCCCTGCCAGTCTTAAACTCTTCTATTTTTCTAGATTTTACACGTTCTCCTGCCATTCCACTCTTCTTCCATTTTTTGTTTTCCATCCTTCTAGCGCTGTCAGAATTTTTTATCCAGACGATCGCACTATATATGTCCGGCATTTTTCCAATCTCTTATTTAAACATCAGTAAATTCACTATATCTACTTCATATACTACTCGATAAGTTTTGTGTTATTTTAGTCCCTTTGCCTTTCAACATTCTCCAAGAAAACCATTAATCCAGTTGATACATTCTGTTTTCCTTGCTTTTTAAATCGTTTACATTTCCATACAGGAGCACGTACAAAAATAAAACTCGAGCATTTACAACAACAATCTGATATTCATATATCTCTTAACAAATCCTTATGCTTTCATAATTTTTCCTTCTCATTTCAACTCTTGATTTGATTTCTTGGTTCTTGGAAGTTTTCATTTGATTTCTTCATCACAGTATGCAGCCTTCGTGACAGAGCTTTCAACGCACCGTAATTCAAAGTTCTTGATTGTTCTCTGCCACCCTAGTTTATTAACCATACTTTTATTTTCAAGAGGAAGAGATTCATTAACATACCGAGGGATGTTCAGGAATAACAAACCTCTTCGATTTTATCGACCACTGTTTTACAATGAGAAATGAGTATTATTTCTACTAATGGCAATCCCTAACAATAGTTAGGCAATAGCTAACTAGTTTCTCAAGTATTGGTTAATTACATTCAGATCGAAGAATACACAAAATATTTCAATATCCATTTATTTTTATTTTTGTTAATTTGGCATTGGAAAATCCGTTACGTATTAAGCTGATGTTTAAATTTGCGATCGATTCCATTTGATTGATTCATGGTTTTTAATTGAGTAATTTTACTGACTAAGCGCAATATTTAACTGTTAATATTTACTTATTCAGTTATGATAATGCTAAGACTTTAATGTTTATTTTCAAGCCATAAATTTTAGTGGATTATCATTTATTAACATTGGGGAAATCTTTAGGATAGTGTCTGCTGTGAACATGGAAGTAGAAAGAGCAATGCATTTATTCACGTCGAATTCACATCTATTATAGTATTACTGTATTCTAAGCATGATGTTTAATGGACGGTAAGTTGAGAGGTATTCGATTAATTTTTAATTGCAACGAAATTGACTCGAAGTTTTGTTAAACACTGCATTGCGTTACAGCAGTTATGAGAACATGTCAGAAGTACGAGTATAATTTATTGAGATGCTATGATATAAATTGCTTTTCTGGAAAAATAAAACTTAAAATTTTGTTTTTTTTTAATACGGGATGCATGATATTTTTGTTTCGTTTCATCCATTGATAAATTTTCTTCATCTCTGATATGTCTGTTTCATTACAGCTCCCATCGACGTCTTCTGCTCCTATAGCAACAGAAAGAGCTGACAGAGGGGAAACTCTAAATCAGGTAAAACACTACGAGTAAGCCGTGTATTTTAAAGCCAGCCGTTTCCATTATCTGTGATCAAACTCACTTTTCCTACCATTCTTCCTCCATATTTTTTCGCCATTCATCCGGATTTGTGTCCGAATAACAAAGCCGTAAGCAATATATCAACGCCTCACTGATGAGTTAGATCTAACTCGATAAATTTCCGGCTCTCTAGTTAACGCATCCACCGATATATCTTTAATCGAAAATGAATGCGTTATGACCCAAGCGCGGCAAACTTCGTATGGTTTATTAGGACCGCAATCAGAAGCATCAGTTCCAGTATAATCCGATGATTTATCTACGAAAAATACGGCGGGAAATTCCAAGGAACTGGGTTCCGTGTAAAGGTGACGTTTTAATGCCCTTAATGTTTCAGGCAGCTGCGGGATCTACATAAATTGTCGATGACAACTCAAAAATGTCTCCAAAACATATAAAATGTCTTCTAGTTTATAAAAGTTTCGCCCTAGAGTCATTAGATTATTTCTGCTTGTACTAAAAAGTAATAGACATAGGGTCCATTATTTGCAGAATAGCGACTTCGGGCCGTTTAATTTGATTATTCTTTATCTCTCACATTAATTTCCTTAAAGAAAGAACTAAATTTCTGTTTATAAGGAAAGGTGCATCCATCCTTAATAATCAAACATCGACTTTTGGTTATTTCAAATTAGAGGAAGATATCGTAGGTATTAAAAGGGAAAATTAAGGTATTGTTTATGTGCAGCATACAAAACGATAATTATAAGTGGAACTCTTCAAACATAGGGAAATAAATTAACATCAAGTAGTGGCTGAATTCCTACCATAATTACCAGTCTTCAATAGGCTATTATCGAGTTTTAATTAATACTGATGATTAACATAATATCTCGAGTACTCCAACAGATGCACCTTCCTTTTTAATCAATTTAATTGCAAGTGCGCAAAAATTAATTATGTCCACTTTGGCTTATACATGTATAAATACATGTATGGGTGTGTGAATCGGGGTATTTGGTTCTATGCGGGAAAAAAATCCTATTCTTCGGCCACTGATATCAAAGAGTTATTTCGATGAAAGGAAGAGAAACCCATAACCTTCATTGGAAAAATGGAGCAGGGGACTAAATGCTCCTTTATATATTATAACATTTATACTATATTCATTCTAACTCTGTTAATCTAAACACATGAGAAGATCATGCACATAATATTCTGATTTTCGATTAAATATAAATTAAGTAAAGAGATTTTAACGCCCGAATCAGTCTTTGCATGACGATCTCCAGGATAAATATTCTCAAAAATAAAGTTCTCAAGCCTCTAGTATCACTTCGAATTAGAACTGGCTAAAACCAACCCAAGAATAAACAGGAGTTAACTTATAAGTTAGCAAAGTAACTGGGACTCGAACTCAGATCTTTCTAAGACTTCCGTACATATATTTTAACCACTAATAACCGCGAGAAGGTATGATAGTTTAGTGGTTAGAACATCTGCATCTAACAGACAAGAAAACAGGTGACACGACCTGGGTTCTAGTCCCAGCCATGTTGAATTATCACTTTTGTTCATCCTTGTGTTTTAAGGTGCACGGCCAAACGTCTAAAGTAAATACCTCTACCCTGATTCTAACGTAGTACGAATTATCAATGGTAGGTCACTTATCAGGTTGCGATTTAGAGAACTATTACTTAAAAAGGAGCACATACCCCCCCCCACCTTTCTCTTGTATTCACAGCATCTAAAAGAGTCGCCTTTTGGGTTTGTGGTGTACCATCTCCACCGCAGATCCGAAATTCAAATCCAGCAGCGGATTCCACGCCTCCATTCGTTCAGCGGGGTCCGCCGCAAATTCCGTCCCGCTCTGTCTGTGGATTCCGCGTTGAATAACAGTCAAAAACAAACGAGAGTCGGCATTTGCGTCCCTTACACGCGCCGAAGGGGTTGTCGATCTCGAGGAATAATACGCTCGATTTTGTGAAAGCTCTCTTTTGTCTCTTTCTTCATATCGTCTCCTACTATCGATTTTGCGAACCACGCAGACAGACACCGGCTTTGAGCGTTTGACACGTATTATCGCATGCATCTTTATGGTCGCAGTTTATGTACGTGTGATTGGAAACAGCGTTGGTGTCCTTCGGAGACTCGAATACGGCAGGTGATGGGGGTGTCAGGAGTTAGAAATGCGAGACGGGTTGAGAGTTCTAACGATAAGCTTGTGGTCGCTTTTCTGCCGTATGAGTTTTGATACGTCGTTCCTATCACAAGCAAACCCCCCCCCTGTTGGGGGAGTTTCGAACTGCTGCTGGTTGAAGTGGACAGTCATGGGCTGACAAGCTGAATTTCACCTCAAACGATTTCCCAACATAATAGAGGTTTAAGAATTAGATGACACTTTATCTGGTTAAACAATCTGGTAATATCAGAGAGGCATTTCGGTCGAAAATCGCATGAAGTAGCCGCTACATTTACCGTAGCCTAAAATCGCTGGTTCCTAATTTCTAATACGCCTCGTTTAAAATAATCTATCTTTTCTTTTATGCTCCACAAATTTAAAATGTTTCTATTCTTACCATTTTCTGATCGAATTACGTATCTTGCCAGCCTCGGTGACCTAGGCGTTAGCGTTCCAGCCCAGCAACACCGAGTCCCTGGGTTCGAATCCCGATTAGGGCACTGCTGTGTAGACTGTTTGTGTTGTTTCATAAATTGTTGATTACAGGAGTGGTTTCGAAAAATTTGCCCAGTAGAGTTGTGATTATCTTTATTAATTACAGATCTTTGAAACGCCATTTTCATTTATGCACAGCTTTGGACAAGTCTGTAATGATAGCCAATCCAAGATAAGGTGGTTTGGAATGGATTTCGGGGTAAATCGCTACTGTAGCAAAGATGCAACGACCCTCTTGATAAACCTAATAGCGGAATTCGTTTAAAAGAGAGAATGAAAAATTTCTACAGAGGTTCTATGATGTTGCACAATTTACACAAATGAGTATTCGGATGTTCTGGAGGCATTAATTATGGAGGTCATCAAAATGAATGCGGTAAAATTATACAGGAAGCTCGTCGTTACGAATTCGTAATGCTACATTGATTTCTCTATAAATATCAGAGAAAAATCAAACAAAAACTCAAATTAATCCACAGCTAGGATTTCGAGTTCCTTCTTTTACAGTGATCTCGGTCGTAAGTAGTTTGAAAGTAAACAATTGAAAGATTCTTTCTTATAGCGGCCGATAATTACGTAAATTTTAATTTCAGAAACTGTCTATTGGTAATTCAAATCGATATCGATGTAACATCCCTCTCTGGAATCCAATCGCGACTACTGGAATAAAAATTGAACGACAACGTAAATTTAATCCACAGCCTTTCCAAGCAATTATTCCTTCTATCGTGATGAACAACAGTAATAGTATTGTGAAAGGTCGAGATTTTGCGTACAAGAGTTACACTTGTTCCGAGCCTACTTCGCATTCATCTTCAGCCAAAGTCATTATCGAAAGCAAAGGTTATATAGGGGCTCCATTGTTCTTGAAGGCATTGCGACAACCGATCTACTTTCCTCGCGAGTCACGGCGATCATCTGGACGTTAAGTAGCTGTTCAGCTTAATTACCTGTCGCCCTCACAATCGAGAACTGTCCGAGTGTTCGTCAGCTTCATTCTGGCCCCGAGGTGATAACATCTCGCGCCGGGCGAGCTCAGAAAAAATAACAAAAGGAGGCCTGGGTCTCGTTTACACACGCATTTTGAGCGGTTATCCAGAGGAGCTAGCGTCAGCGTGCAAAAATGCAAGGCGCAGGTGCTTCTTCAATTGAGTGCTCCGCGATTGTTCCAATCAGCGAAAAGATGATTGTCTAGAGACGAGCTTCCCCATCGGTCAGCTTAGTACTCATCCAGTGAATAACCTAAGGGGAGCCTAACAAAGTTATGTGTGATATTAAGCCATACTAAGCTAGTTAATAGTTAAATAGCCATAGTAAGCTAAGTTGCTAGTATTTATGAACAATCGGTGCAAAGTCGAATTGGAAAGAAGCGTGATAATGTGAATAAATTGCTGTCACGTAGATAATTGTTGTTGTAAAATTCACGGTAGATGGTTATTTAAAAAAATAAATAAATCAATGGAATATTTCATCCAAAACTGAAATCCTGAACGTATTTGCATATCAGTCTGAGTTAATACATGTCGATGACATGATTCTTCGGACGTATTCGCGACAATGTTACTGTGGGGAGTTCGCTAACTTAATAAATTAAGTGTAATCATTCTAAATGCTCAGTTCAGTCAAGCTCCTTTTTAAAGTTCCTGTTAAGGAAATTTGATGCTTAATTTATCTATACTTCGACGTGAGTATATTGTATTTGCAAAGCTGTTATTTCCATTCCTATACGATGGCGGAAAATTATTTGTAAGCTCGGATAAGGCATTTACGAATATAAGAGAGAAAATTCTTCAATTTTTCGGGACATATGTACAGAGAAGAGTTGCATGCGAAAATGTATATCTTCCTTTTTTTTAATTTGCTCACAAAGACGCCACAAAAGTGTAAAAGAAATAAGGGATCGAATAAAGAATTTATTGCCTCAAGGAAAACAGTTCACTTTAAGAGGAGTGCCGTTTCAGAATACATCCTAGCTAAAGTTGGCACAAAAGCAAAATGAAGGAAAAATAAGGGGCTTATTCCTTTTCATTTTCTGTAAAATGAATGTAAATGAAGATGGTAAACTTTATTTCTCAGCCCAAAGCTTAGTGTACCTATTAAGGCATTGCATGTTTCATATGCTAATTCCGATAGATTATATTCATATTTAAAATTTATAAAAAGTCTCAAACTTAAATCAATGTATACTAAGCTTTGGTGTAGGAGTCGCATTATTCAGTAGCCATCCTGTGTTGAAATGCAAAAATCACTCTCGCTACGATTTCAAGAATATATACAGGCAATTAAATACTTTGCAAATTCCAATTTAATTATGTATTTTACATCGTGAGAATTGCTTTGCATCACAGCTGCAAATTTCCAGCAATTAAGCTATCTAGATAATATTCTGATTTATTTCCAACGTTTCCCTTAGAATTTTTCTGGCTTAGAGATCACGATTTAAAATACTCCCGCATTTCTCGTTCAGCAAAGCGTGTTAGAGATTCATGGATAACGAGAGGAGATAATTCCGCAGGAAATGAAGATCTCATATAACATGATATGGCCACCTTAAATTGGCTTTCTATATCGTGAAGTGGAAGGCCTAGGTTCATGAGGAGTAAATTTGTCTTAAACGTAAAAGTTTCTCTCTTTTTAAGCAATGTTTTTTATAACAATGGCTGACTGATAAGAATATATTTCATGTCATCGCTCAAGGTTCGGTTCTGAGATATACGGATACACAAAAATAAATGCATTATTGTAATTATTCTTAAAATTTAACGACTAAAGTACGATGAATATGAGGATCCCAGGCTATGGCCTCCCAAATAACTTCAATTATAGGAAATAAATGTGTTTAACTTTGAACATAGAGGTGTGCGCCTTAAAACCCAAGGATAAACAGATGTAAAAAATAGCGATATGACTGGAACTCGAACTCACGTCTTCCTATTTTCGGGGAGATATTGTAACTATTGTAATTGTCGTGTAGCTTGGTGGTTTGAATAATTAACCGGAAAGTGTCGAATTCCCAGTTTTGCCGTTATTTTTCACATCTGTTTATCTTGAAATTTTAGATTTTGGTGACACCAGGAGTATACAGCTTGAAAAGCTAAATATGCCGTTTTATCGGCTGTGACCGTTAAGAGGCACAGTTCAAATCAATTTTGGACAAGTACTTACAAATCCTGTCACTTTTATGTTGTCAAAGTGATGATGCAGTTTGGTTTTCTGGTTTTTATGTCTCAGGTCTTCTCAATGGACACAAGAAGAGGACTGAATTCTTAGGACGAGAGCATTTCTGTAATTTCCTCACTATATCGTATTTTCATCATGCTGAAAAGATGGTACAAGGTTTCTCTGCACTGCATTTACATAGATTTTATCAGCGAAAATTAAGGCCTATCCTATACGGATGCTCAAGTATGTACCTTAAAAGTAAGTTTCATTTAATAAGAACTTTTACATGGGATTGGTACGAAAATGGTTATAAAACTAATATCTCATACTTCTATCAATTACACCTAATGTGAATTTGAATAGAGTAAATAAGCATCATGATGAAACGAATCGTTCACAGCGTGAAACATTTTAAGTCTCACAATAAACGTTTACTAAAATATTCATCAAATGGGTTTTGTAGACAACTAAAAAGTACGATTGCAAGGGTGCTTTAAAAATCAGAAATACAATACATCAAAGTATCTTTTTATACATTCATGTACAATATTTGAATAAGTTTTTGCCTGGTGGTGATTCAGAAAATTCCAAAGAAACGGGACAATTTACAGGGAATTTTATTATTTACCTTTTTAAAGTGGCAACGATCTTCCTGTTTTAATTTACAATAACTGTATTGCTCTTAAAATCCCGCCTAGGCATGAAAAATACAACATACTCCAAGTTATTGTGACAACTTTGCCGTAAGTTTTTTGTTTCAGCACTTCGTCGTATTACCAATTACTTGTTTTGTAAAGGAAAGGGGAGAGATCGCCCCCTCTGTGTCCGCCAACATCCATGTTTAGCATTTCTAATACACCTATCCATGAATCAATGAGAGTGCAGCACTTACACTTACAAAATGTACTATTCTCTCGTTTATTATATTTTAGAGATTCTTTTACATCTTAAATAATTATAGTATTTTAGATGTTTTTTTAAACTTTCATACTTGATGAGCACCACTTCACTAACGAGACGTATTATTCAAATATCCGAATACCGAATGAGCTAACAATTTGTCCTGTACATAACCCCTTTGTGGATGCTGTTTCACTAAAATTACGCAGAGAGTAGTTTTCCTTGCAATACCTACAAGTAATATGTTTACATTACAGTGTCTTCTAATAGAACAGAAAGAGAAGAAAATGTCGCGGTATCGCCTTATGTTAAGGAGATAGAGTAAATATCGATTTTTTACTGGTTGGTTTAAATTTCGAATAGCATTTCGGGTACCTTGAACTCATAAATAATGAGGTTTTTCCGGGACTAACGCAGCGCTTTGGAGTTTAGCCCAAATCACTGTTACCAAATGGTTCAGAAATACGCGGTGCGTTCACGAAGGTGTAGTCGGTGTCTCGCGGCGCGACTTCTTGGACTTGCGAGAGCTCCGAGGCCGCGGAAAGATTTCCGCGTTGTCCGCACAAAAGCCGAGAGAGAGCGCATTGCACTCTCATCTCCGTTCCAATCTGGCCGCAGATTGATCAGCCAAATCTCCGGGTTAAGTACGCTCGATTGACGGGCACGCTTCGCCACGGAAGGGGAGGGCACGCCTGCGCCACACGCCCTAATTGAAGGGGTGCTTTTGGGCAGGTACTAGCTGCTGCTCGAGGGGTGCGGTAGTGGGGGATGCGTGCTCAACTTCTCGCTAGAAAGAGTACTCGAAGAATTACCATAATGTAGCCAATTGATTTGCTAAACGTGACTATAGTGTGAACGCAATCGATATGTTTTGACCGCACTTTTCGGGTGCCGTCATTTACATATAATGGAACTAACCTCGTAATTTGAATTGGGTGATTTATACACCCGATCAGTTTTGGTCTGAATCAGTCCCTTACAAAGTTCTCCTCTTCACTCTTTCCCGCTGAGTTCCGTGGTAGAATTGCAATCTTTGCACGCGCTAATTGCCAATGGAATGAAATGGCTAAATCTTAGAATCCTTCAGACAGAATCCTTCTTAATAAGAGTAGTGTTGTTAAAAGTTCTCTGACTGCTGAAGTCATTTCGCACGTTTGGAGCCCCACCGGGAGTCAAACACGGGACCATTTTCACCGGAGGCAAATGCGATATCAACATGGCTATCCGATTGGCCTATAAGTCTTTTGTGCCGTTAAAATTTTAATTTTGGTAAAGAAATAAGAATGCGTCTACAAGTAGGTATAATATACTGAGGCATTTCTTAAAAGAAAAATGCGCAACGCTGGCTGGTTTTTATGTGGACGAGAAACAGCATTTTGTAGTAGAAGTGGTTCCAAAAGAGGGAGGAAGACCAAAAATACGATTGAATAGAATGCAATGCATGAAAATCTGTAAGCGGATGAGGTAAAAATAGCTTGTATGGATATTGGGATAAAGTAGTTTTGATATCAAAATATTGTAGATGACCGAATATTACAGATGGAATCTCTCCGTTGAAGAAAGACAAGCTTCAGTATACCACAGTAATAAACCCTTCACATTTTTCTGAATTTCTATATTCATAACTGGATGTTCTCTTTCTGTTTCATTTATATGAAGAATTTTTATTCGACAAGAAACGAACTCAATGCATAAGTTGAACTACATGAGGGTTGCATGAGAAAATATACCACTGCTGTTAATATTACAGTAGTTAAGTTTCACGTCAACGAAAGTGCGACAGTGATTAATGACCAAATGAACCACTACTTACATATCACTAGTTAATTGATGACAATTTATATTTAAAACAAATCAAGCAAAAGTAATCATTAGTATATGAATAAGGTGCTATTTACATTTTCCTTTGAGTTAAATATGTTTGATATAATCCACGAATAAGGAATTGATTTTTGATCAGAAAATGTACGGGTGGAATGATTGTTTTTATCTTACTCAAATTATTCAACTGTTTTTGTAATAAGTAATATATTATGGGACAAGTGATCTTATAGCCTTAATTATCCTTTAATGTTATCAGATTCCCGAAGTAAAGCCCTCGGAAATTCATTCGTTTACTAAATCATGAGCAATTCACTTTTTTGGGCGCATAATTTATTCGACATAAACTGTGGGAAGTATTATAATTAAGACAACTTATTTTTACGGCTCGATGAATTCAGAACATTAGCTGTAGATAATAATCTGTTTTGGGAAGTGCGGAGCTCTGGAGGTTCATAAATTTACAGATACTTCCTTATTTCTCAAATTTCTATCCACAACCAGTATTAGAAGCTATGTTTTGATCAGGTCTGAAAATCAATAACGCTATATTAAATGCTATTTCGATTGACAGAATAAATGTCTTGATTCGGAGAGTCATTATAAGCACATCTCATCGAAAACGTGGGTGCGCCTGAAAATTGTCGTCTCCGAAGTGAAATGTTCTCACTTTCAGAGCTCGAATAATTTCTAATTTACAGGACTAAAAAGCGGTTGCTTGTTAAAAGAAAGTAAAAATACAAGAAAAAGGTTGTTATTACATATTTTTTAAAGTTATCTAAGGGATCTTTTCCTTTTTGGATATCATTGGCGTGGAATAATTTTCAAAAAAATCTTGAAAATCCTAATATTTGTCTTCGTCTGAATTCACAGTTTAATTTTCTTGCAAAGGTATTCAGGTAATTCTTTTTCAATATTTTTTATCGATTATGATGACCATAGATGCGATGCGATTTCTAAGAAACATTATGGTAAATAATTGCAGTCTCGTGTGAAGCGAAGTAAACAGACGTGGACTCTTGCTCTAATAATTTCTAATTAAAGTACAATATATCTTTTGTTGATTGGCTCATTTTATCTTTCAACTCTATTACCATCTTATATTAAAAAATCGGAAAAAACATCAAGTGATGTATATTCGGAAAAAGCCTGGGCATTTGACAACCTAAGATTGATAACGTATTATAGTAGTAGCGGCATTGTTAAAAACGACGGCTGTGGCCATTCCACATGGGGGTCCCCGACGGGAATCGAATCCGGGACAGCCTTCACCAAGATGACGTGCCGTCATCTTGCTCATTTCTGTAATTCCTTCTATTGGGTTCGGAGGTGAGAAAACACCTGAATATCAAAGAGCTTTGACCGATTGCTTCCATATCCGCTGGCGTCGCATTATGAAGTATTCAAGCAGTTCTCCATCAAGATGAGGAAAAGAGCAGTTTGAGAGGGTCTTGATCTCTTGGTTTGCTGTGAGATGAGTTATTCTGATTCTTTTCAATCGCAAGAGTTGCTCTAATATATCTTGGTCGTGTAAGGCGCCATTTTACATTGAACATTCTCCCCTCCACGGAAGCTTCCACATTGGGCAGGTGCCGAATTATCTACATCTGACGAATTTAAGGGGGGCTGAATTGGGGTCTGAGCGACTGCTGTGTACCAGAGTTTATAACTGAAGATGGTGGAGGGAAAACTAGCAGTTCTTCCTTTGGACTATCGGATATTCATTAAGATCTACGTATGCTCTATGCAAGCTATCTTTCGGCATGTAACAGAGGGTATACACTGCGCTGTTCACTCTATATCCAATGTCAGTAAACTTCGCGTATTGTTCGCGAAAAAATGAATTTCTATAACGACTAGCGGATTTCGCTGTATTTTTCGAGGTATCTGGTCGGCCTACCTGACATGATGGATACGTAATTACTACAACGTCTTCCGAGAACATGGTATATCTGAATTTATTGAAGAAATTCAGCATAACTCTGAATCCTCTGTAATCGATCATTTCTGGCCGCACTTCTGGCCATACTTACTTTAAATCTTCTCTCCTCTAAAGATTCGCACCCTGCATCACGAAGTATCCGGGTAGCACTTTCCAATTTGTGCAACAATTCTTAACAAAACGTATTGCTTTCCCCCCTTGTTGCCTTTTCTAATTCTAGAACATAACGCTACGCAAGAATCTTAGGATTTTTATGAATCTTTCGCACTCAATACTGGAAAGCTCATTTCGCAAAAAAATGCATAATCATCTTTTGTAGGATGAAGTACTGAGGGAGCAGGAAAGAGTTGTGGAATCTTTTCATCGAAAGGCTGCATGTTCCACACATGGATGGGGCGTAGCCAGAAGTTGTCTCTTGGGGGGAGGGTTACACCATTCTGAAACATGGTGTAAACGCAATGTTGTCGACATTCCGGGAGCAGGAAAACTACTGCCCTAAGTGTAATAAACATTCAATCAGATTTATATTTATATACATTTCCTGCGAGTCACTATTGGCATGCTTAACTGTAAATATTTAAACTATTACAATTTACTTCCCATAACCTCGATTTTTTAAAACCCATATTATTTCTTGGGGGTTTTGACACTCGAAACCACTCTCCTGGCGACGCCACTCTCTTTAGGCTTGCGAGAAACCTTTCGGTCGTATATGAAACCATCAGGCTGCACTTAAAACGAACGAAACTGCGCGAGGAAAAACGAATTTAAACGCTAAGTAAGCCTATGAAGAATACTTATAATTTTATTTTCACTTGATGCACGAGGAAAGGGAAACAAAGTTCTTCAAAGGCCTTAGTTTGTTTCAGAAAGTGAGGAAAAGGCCACATGTGGCAACCACACCGCAGATTCCCTACATCTGGTCTTGGATCTACGCTATTGTAATTATTTAAGGGTGAACTATACGAAATACAATCCAGAAATGTAATTTTCTCCAGGCAATTGCTTCCTCCGTCTGGGATCCATAAGCGAACGGACTTGTTCGCGAAACAGAAAATTCCGGCAGCTTAATACGGTACCACGATCTAGAACGTCGTTGAATTCCCGAAGTTAGGTTGCAGCTTAGTAGAGAAAAAATCATTAATCTATGAGAAAATTCTCGATAATCCTTTGCTTCAGTAATTTATGGAATAATCGCAAGACCCTATGATTTTAACTAAAGGAATTATCCCACTGAAATAAGCAAAGGAAATCGCAGGATGGAGAGGTAATTCGTTCTTAGTATGAAAGAAGAAAGTGCGAGGTGGACTTGATATATTAAATCCTCTAACACGCACCGGAAAGATGAATTGAAGCTCTGTGTTAGGTACCTAATACCACCATTCTTTAATAATGTAAATGATCGGTTTTCTAAAACTATTATCGAGATAACTAGGACGTTGCTCTTAACTGATAAATTTGTTTTATGGTCGGTTTTATTTGTTCTTTATCGGCTGTGACCATTGCAGTATCAAAAGCTAATGGAAATAGTTTGTTCAAATTATTTCTTGTGCCTCTGAATCCTTGGTTAACTTTTTTCTCTGAATTTCCCTTAACGAGCAGATCAAAATCAGAAATCTATCGGGAGCATTCATTTAAACTGGGACGTGTGGCAGCTATATGTAGATGCTGTAATTTTAACAGTTTGATCATACGTTTATAGCATCCAAAGGCATTCACGTCTCTGTATCATTAACTAAGCAGATTAGAGTTCCATAAGTCTGAAAGACAAATTGCAGGGCACGGCACGAAAGTGAATTGCAAAATTAACTCGATTTTAGTATAGGTTCCACTACCGTTTTCTATGAATGGCGCATGATTAAATCATAAAATGGCAGCCAGCCCTAGGCAAGATCTCTCCTTTTTTGCAGCTTTCATTCTTTATCTATTTTTGGTTTCGTTTTATTCCCTTTTCAAGCTGCATTTATTTCCCTAAGAATTTTATCTATATGTAATTTATAAGCAATGTTTGCTGAATCAACCAAACACTTTATCACTTCATTGTTTTAACTTATGGAGACCTACGATACCACAAAGTCATGCCAGAAGTAGTTGATAGTACTTTGGACAGATTATATTTAAGAACAGGAGCGCATGCAGAATTTTCGCTTGAGGGAGCTGAACTTAAGATTCATAACCAATAGTGTAATCAATATATTACTAATTGTACACTTAATGTTGTTGGGAAAAATTAACGATTCTCAACAAAAAAGTATTGCAAATAAAAGTTGTTAGCTTTCCACGTATTTATTTATGAAACTCTTTAGAATTAGGTTCTGAAGAACATACTTTTAGAATCTTAGAGAGGGGGGGGGGGGCTACTGCCCATCAGCCACCACCCCCTTGGGTGCGCGCCTGCTTAAGACAGATTCCTATTCTTATTTTTGAAATGTGAAGTAGATAATTAGGATGGATTATGGGGAAACCTATCCTTATTTTCATCCCTTTGGCGAACCAACTGTACAGTGGAGATCGCGTTACTAGCTCATGAAGAAAGCGATCAAAATCTATTCATAGAACAGAACGGACCAAAATATACGTAGGCACCATGGGGCACTAATGTCTCTATCAGCCACTGTCGCCACAGACGTAGCTTAACGTTCCATCAAGTCCTTGACGGGCGAAATATCTACCAGAAGTCTGCGCTATCATTTTGCTGCTTCTCATCGCCGCCTATCGCTGTCATTAATCCCTCCAGGCGTTAATTTCCCTCTAATAACATAGTTTTCGCGGTCGAGAGGAAAGAGAAGCAGCGGTACGTGAAGATCGCTCGGCAATTCAAAAAAAGAGAACCCTTAACGGAATAAACATCAACGCATCCGAAACTACCCTTTCAAATTTCACGCTGATTCCCCCGAAACCACTCCGGCACACAACCCACGCCTCTTTCCTAACGCACCGCAAAAAACATGGCCCACTCACACCACTTGGCACCCAACTCTCCCCTCCGCAAACCTCTTACAACCACTCAACGCCCCCTCTTGCGTAGGAACCAGGGCCCCATCCCACGCCGGGCCCCATTCCACCGAGCTCTCTCCATCCCTCACCTTGCACCCCCTGCTTCCCCTAGTCCTTACACGCAAGTAATGAACGCTCGGGTGGATTTAAAATGCGCTCACCCCGATTGGCATATTGCCTCTCCCGACGTGCATCAGGAAGCAGAGCAAGTCTCCATAAAAAATAAAGGAGCACTGCGTTACATACGGTGACAAAACAAGGAAGTTCCAGGGCTTCCCTCCTTGACCGGGGATGGATTAATCCGTACGCGGCTCAACTGAGTCTCAGTGGATGAAATAAGGATTTAAGGAAGATTATGAAAGTGAAACGTTATGGTCCAGCGGCATCTCAAAAAATCTGCGTAATTGATTAGGTGTTCGGCAGAAATTATTCCAACATCATGATCACGCTTTGACGAAGGGGATATCTTTAGAACATATTCGCGGAGTATAACATTTTGAAGTTGCAGTTTTTTCTATCCAGCTGATGTTTCAAAGACATTTCATCTAGTTGAACTAAACTGGGACGAGGTTGGCTTAGATCGCTAGCAAATGTTTTTGAAACTGCTCTATTTTCACTCCTCCTTACTCCTATTCGTAAGAATTTTGTACCTGATCACCTAGGTAACGCTCACTGTTTCGTTTCAGTAATAACCTATTTCCTACTAAATAGAGGAATTATTGAGTCTAAGTCAGTTTATTATCCAGCGATGCATTTCATCCGAAGTCCTAATGGTAAAGGTTGAGGATTCGAATCATCGAATTGCCATCTGCTTAGTTTATTGATAATTCATATTTCCTTTCTCATACAGGCTTTTCGGGCCGCCTGCTACAGAAGAAGAAATACTTTTATAAACATACCTTGACAACCGAGGTCATTCTGCATTTGAATCAAAAAATCAAAGCTAATTAAAATTAATTGTATAATAAAAAAGGTTTAACAAAAAGGAGAGAATTGAAAATGAGATATAAGCTACAAATAAATCATATTATCTGCTGGGGTTACATCCCACCCGTTTTAACATCAGTGGATTAATGCTAAGGATTAATACAGGAAAATGCGAAAAATATTCTCGTAATTAGTCGATGATTCAAACAGTTCGCGCTGTCGAAGAACACGGAATATTAGTAGCCAATGTACTAATTCGAGTCAGGAATGATACAAACGGAATTATACACGAAGGACGGCAAAAGAGCTGTGTAATTTTGCTCCGAGGCTAACTTGAAATCAACTTCATCATCACCCGATGAGCTGACTCAATGTCTGTCGCGTTCATAGAGGGAGTTCCTGCTACGTACTTATCATCCGAGGAATTTAATTAAAATACGGGCTGATAAAATAGCGCTTACGAATCATACGCAGAGGAATCTGCGTTGTGGTCGGTCTTATCCACACTGATTAAGTCACTTTCATTAAAACGGACGCGAGCGCTCACACTTATAACTTTGATTGAGACGAAATGCATGACGAGCCTTTACCTCGGAACATTTAAGTAAGTTCATTGAATATTACACTATCTAAGATAACGATGTTCTTTTAAACATTTGAAAAATAAGCGCAGTGGGAGATTTAATGGAAGTTAAAAATAATAAAAAGTTAATCTAGCGATCTGTATGAACGGCGAAAGTCTAACCGCGTTACATGTGACTAGTTTTCATTAATACATTTTATCAAGCATAGACTTTCTTGCTTCGGATGTAATTCTGTGGTATTCGAACACTATAACTGACTTTTGTGTCGACAAGCACTTGTAATTCAAGTAGGAATACGATGGTTAAGTTTTCATAATCCAAAATCATTTCTTAACTTCCCAATAAGGGAGTAAGGGGTGAGAAAATAAAGCGTTAGTGATACATTTTGCGAGTTTGAAGACAAGCCGAAGTCGAGTTCTCAATGAAGCAGACAGGAAATAGATAGAATGTCGCCTAAATGTTTGACAATGACCGGTAAATTCAAGCACATTGTTCTAGCAGAAGTAGAGCCGAAATTTAGACGGGTTACGAAATCTCGCTGTCTTGTTAACCAAGAGATTCCTTAGAAATAACAATTCCTTGGATTTATATCAGCTCAGTTAGAGCAAGAATAAAAAGAATTCCTCGTACAATGAGAAAAGCTAATTGAATTGTATTACCAAGAGGTAACAAAGATAAATAAACCCATCACGCGCTTTAAAGTCAATTTTTACAGAACGTAGTGTCAAATTTCCACACTGTATTGCCTTGAAAATAGATTTTAATGGAAGAAATACTATTCTGACTGATACCGTTCTAAAGCGAAGATTAACTTTTAAGATAGCGTATAAGAATTTAATAGGCTCACTTTACAAACTTTCGGGAGACGTGAGTTAATGCTATCGAATTGAGGCGAATTTGATGCTTTTTGTAATCCATACTTCTTAGGAAGTTTCCTTAGTTTTCTTGTAAACGAACATAAGAGTGAATCGCAATACTAATAAAGAAATAAGACTTAATAAGAAATAACTGTGAGTAATATACTGACCGTTATTTCGTTCGTAATTTTGCTACTTTGGCTACTTACCTAAGGATTATTCTTTTTCCAATACATAGTAATAAATAGAATAAGTAAATATTTGCTTTTACGTATACTTTCGGTATTTTATAGGCTAATTTTTAACTAAAAGTTTTAATGTTAGGGAAAGGAATAAAAGTTACCGTGAGGAAATCATATTTATGTCAACATGAGGTTAGTTATGAAATCAGTTACGTATCATTGTTTTACTGCCAATACCTTAATCCGAGTTAATCTAATAACGAAATGCCTTTATTTCTTAGCAACTTTTTCCATTGCGTGATTTGAGGAGCAAATTTCGTTTCTTACTGAACACACACTTGAGGCTATCACAGACAACGTCAGGCATGCATTCTTATTTAGAATCACTATGCTACTTAATTACAATTGTTTTTGACGATTTTCGACATTATCTTTTTCAAAATTCGAGAAAACCCATACACGAATACGACTAAATCGGACCGTTGCCGGTTCTTGCGCGATCCAAATTCAATTCGTTGAACAGCATTCAGTAACCACAGTACCACAGCCTCCCTTACCTCATGGGGTGGGCAGACGAGGCTCCCTTGGAATCCAGTTCCGTTCCTGTGCTTACAACGGTCGTCGATGTAAAACGGCGCTCGGGCCGGTAAGCCGTCGACGTATTAGCGGGATCTCCTCACTTCTCAGCCCGGGGGCGGACAACGGCTGCCTCCGTACATTACGCGTATCCTTAGAACAGTGTCCCTTCGCCTCCTATTTATCGAACACAGGCACAACTCGGAAAAGTTCGACGGCAAAACGGACGGAGATGATTATCAAAGTCGGACACTGGTTTCGAGACGGTTCCTTCTTAGGGCTCACTGCAGGATTCTTCTCGCCTCGGTGGGCGGGGGTGGGTGGCTGCAAGGGTGCCTCCAGTAGGGTGCGGGGGTGGGGGAGAAAAAGGGTTGGAGGTGGAAGATCGCAGTCCGACTGTCGGATGTTTGGGGTCGCTTCAAAGAAGGACACCTTCGCGGGGGGTGCTGTTGGAAAAGTGTGTGCGGAAACGTTCCAATGTGCTCAAGATACAACTGCGGCGGTTTTTCCAACTTTAGGCACCGAAAGGTCCGTCCCGGAAGCTCTCTAACGGGAAAACGCTGCGGAGTCGGTCGTCCTCTGCCGCTGACTGGCTGATCTCCGCAGGGCGGCGGAGTGCGTTCCTTACCTCGTCGTCAGATGGCGCGTGGGTGCTCGGCCGAGGTCTTTTCCAGTGCGTGGCTGCTGCAAGCGGGAAGCAATCTCGACGGAGCTATTCCGAGCACTATATGGTCTTTTTTCGCGATCCGTAGTTGTTTCCCCCCTCTGAAAGAATGAGATGGGAAGAAGAGGGAAAAGAGGTTGGGTTCCTTGCTCATCCGGCAGAGGGTGTTGCATTCGCGGTTTTTTTTCTATCCTTTGGGATGATCGCGGAAAAGCGTCCCGGAGAGACTCCTGGAAGAGTGTGGGCTTCCCTGTTTCACTCCCCTCTCCCTCCCGGTTTGAATGCGGCGGTGACGTCACCCATTATCCCGACCAATGGGAGAAGGGCCGGTGGGAGGGGGCAGGGAGGCGCGAGGCATTGTTGCGTCGCCGGGTGGAGTCAGATCGGAGTGATGCGATTGGCGGAGGATGGTTATCCCGGGGGAGGGAAGGGTACTCTCCCCATCCCCTGTGGAAGTCGCTCCCTCCACCGGTATGCGAATGTTTCTCCCCCGATCGACTAAGCGCTCTTCTCTCCCTCGGATTTGAGCTGTTTTCCACGAGACACCCTCGGATTTGTCCATAAATGATATCCCAGTTCGAGATTAATGCTCCACTTGAGTCACTTCCACGCAGGTTGGGACAGTATCTCGGCGATCCTTTACCCACCTTTGCTATTTTGGTAAGGCTACCCGGGAAGTGGCTATTGTGACGGAATATTGATTGTAGAAACAGTTCAGAGGGGCTTGAAGGAAAGTGATTGTCGCTGAGGCAGGGGAATCATTAGGGGGTTTTGGGGGCGATCGTCCCCCCACTTTTAATGGTTTTGTCACGCAATCAATTTTCTTCGATTATGACGGGAAACTTAAAATAGAAACAATAGCAAAGTATTTCTGCGATAAATTAACGTGTATTGGATTTTTTCACGACCAGGCGCGCCTCTAAGGGGGTGGCTGACAGCCCATGCATCCTATGATACAGCAGGTGCTTGCTTAATACCTTAACTCTAGCGAGTTTTAATGATAATTTAATATTTTAAAATATATATTATTCATACGTTCTTTGTATTGATATGTTTTATAATAATTTTTATATTTACTCGTATGTTTTATAATGAGAATCATTATATTCTTTCTAAACTTTTGCCATAACATGCTCTGCATGTTGCTATAGTAATAGTATCTGTTTTGTCCCCAAAATTAAGTCCGGATCCGCGCCTGCTCACGACTACGTGATTTTACGCTTCATTATAGAAATGAGAGAAAGGGATTAATAATGTTATCACCAACTGGAAGCAACTCAAACTGCTCCGGCTAAATTTTACATTTGCTACTGTACTGAAAAAATACATTTTCGGAGCTTAGCGTAGATCTTATGCGTTCACAACGCAGGCATCCCTCATGAAGTCTGGGAACAGTTTCTAGGAGCTCTTGATCCAAAGACTCATTTTCTGCAAAAACTCCGCCATTGTAAAAGATAAAGAGTAAAGGGTTCATGCACCCTCAGCCAAACCATGCAAAGCAGCTAAGAGGCTGTACATACATATAGATATAGAGTGAAAATTTAAGTATATAATTATATTTGAACGTTCAGTTCATATGAATTTGAAGTCAGCTCCAGCTTGAAAACCAGTACGTAGTATTTTTTTGGTCATAATTTCGTTTTTCTCTTTAATAGCGTTCGGAGATTAAAATATAGCTTGCTGAATATTCTCGATCATGGTGAAAATATTATCGTCTGAAGGCAAAATTAAATACAAAGAGGCATTGGGCAAGAAAGCCAGTACTGCAATGGCTCAATTTGAGGAGCAAATGGTCCCGGGATCGATTCCTGGAGGAATCCACAGTTACCACTATGTCTATGCACATTTTGTAGATATTAGGAACTAATATAAATGGTAGTAATAAACGTAACAGTATTGCATATTTATATTCTTTCCTTTTGCATAGTTTACACGATGTAGTCCTTCATAACTTGGTGTACGCCTTGTGACGCAGATACTCGCATCGTTGCAACAGAGAAACCATTGCGTCTTTCCATTCCTGTCTCAGCGCCAACTCTTACATTTGTAAAAACTGTATTTAAGATTTTTATTAATTAGTTCAAATTTAAATCGGATATTAGGTTAAACAATTGTTTCCCAATTGAAGGCTACGCGAGTTATATTGCAGTGTCTTTTTCCCATGTGCAGTTTTACAAAATATACTATAAAAGCCTATTGCTCTGATACTATTGCGAGAGTGAAGCCTTGTAATTGGCAATTTAGATAATTATATTGTACATTTTGTCTAAATAGTTCGATAACATTAGAGCAATTGAGTTCTATACGGAAGTAATTTAAGTCGATTGATAATGACCGAAGAATTTGCGACACGGTGAGTTGCATTAATGTTGACCGTGAATCTTTGGTTAAATCGCAATCCTCTACATTTCCTTGATTTCTTCATAGAAACATTGATTTTTCTGTATTTGAAAAACTGAAATTTTCGTATAGAAATATCAACGAAACTTTAGTACATTTAAGTATTATTTTGTTACCTTTGAAAAGAGCAAAACCAATAATGACTGAACGGAATTGAATTTAAAAATTTTAATTTTGTATCTCCAAATTAACTTGCCAATGACCTTCGTAAGTATAAGTCTGATACCGTATTTAGAGACGAATATATCATTCTCATAGAAAAATGAGTAACAACTGTTCATGAAACCATCTACAAAACCTCCTAAAATCCCCCGTAAGTGTTTGAAGCTCGCGAAATTGATGATTACTATTTGTAGGAGGCATTCGAGATATGCAACCATTATTTATCTCTTTCTAATGCGATTGAGCGAATTAATACATTCTCTTTTCAATTTTCTGAATGACATAAATTCCTCTTTCTTTTTCCTTTCTTGTGATGATTTGTCAAATATTAGGAAAGCATTCTATGATCTACGTACATATAGTAAGTGACTTTCCTTTTATTTACACGAACCTTCAACAGAAAATTGCGGGACATAACGGTTGGTGGAGTGATTACCGATTAGACTCTATCGTCAATAATACTTGCTGTACATACAGCTACTTTTTTGCCTCGAGAAACATACACAAGGCGACATTGTACCTTGTCCGTGAGTAAGTTCTCTTTAAGTACATGCGAAGTGCGGAAAAAGTTTGAAGGGGTCAAGATATATTTTTCAACACGAGGCTTAAATTAACACTATTTCCTCATTCGGTTCCACTCGAAGTCATGCTGGATTTGGAACCGATAGATTCGCAGCAAACGAAAACAAATCCAGTGGCTTCCCTCCGGTCATCCGAGAGGCGCATGCGCCTTGGAGGAATTGCGTATGAATTTCACTAAAGGGGCTGGACCAAGGAGTCGAAAGGATTGGAATGGTTTGCGAAAGCGCATTAGAACAGGAAGGTTCGACGGGCTCGTTTGATTTGCAGGACCATGATAAAGAATGTAAAATTGCACGTTTAAAAAAAGATGAATGTGTTTAAGTTGTATTCTTGAAGTTGCACACTGGCGGGAAATACGTCGCGACAAGTTTTAACTTAATATATCCAGCTACTGGAAAGTGAATGTAACTTCTAAATTTTCAGCGCTCAGTGCTTTCTTAAAAGAAACTTTGGAAACAATAGTTATACAGAAAATACAAAATACCTGGTAGTTGGGAATTTAAAGGTGTGCCATTTTTTATATGTGTAATTATGTCATAACACCTAACCTTTTCCTAGTACTAGCTGTTATTTTTAGATGGCGAGCGTACAACATTTTTCTTACCGGAGAAATGTTCTTTTTATTGACTTAAATTGGCAACTTTATCTGAATCTTAAGGTTATTTCATGGTTTTGGATTACAGTATTTGCGTGAAGTATACTGAGAAAGTGAATGTTAAGCAGTGGCGTAGCTCACCCCCACCCTCCTGAGCCAAAATTTAAAAAATCGAATTTTTGGAAGGTAAATTGTAATAGTTTAAATATTCACAGCTACATATGAGACTGGTGACTCGCATGGAATACACAAGAATATTAATCTGATTCCATCTACATTACATTTAGGGCAGAAATTTGCCTGCCCCGGAAATGTAGGCACATAAGAGTTTAGTCCATGGCTTAGCAACCCCCGTAAGAGAGAAATCATGGTTACGCCCCTTTCCATCGGATGAAAACAAGAAATTTCAGAAAATTGCTGGTTTCATAATATTCATGATACATCTTAATTTAAAATTCATGGATAGCCTGCAATATGTAAAGGTAATATCTTCTAGAATGGTGTCACAAGACATCTTGCATTGTACGATTCTTACAATTTTTGCTTTCATGTATAGTTTTCTTGATAATTTGCTTTGGGAAAGTAGGAATTATCCTTATTTTCTCAGGCTTAGGTACAGATTACTGCAGTTGTCAACGAATACTCGTATATAGTATTTTTTAATTGAGCCTTCTACTTTTCTAAGCTACCACAGCATAGCAATATATACTAGATTATAGCCTGGATTATGTTAAAACCTAAAGCTGGGATAAAATAGATATTTACTAATAGAATTTTATACACGTGTGAGTTTATTGAACATTTGGAAGCCATTCATTTGGCTGACAAGTCAAGTAGCATTTCGTTAGAAATAATATATTACTGATCGCTGGATAATTCTCAAATTTTAGATAAAGAAAGTCTTGTCATTTCATGTATTTACATTGCCCTGTAAATGTAAAGGCGGTAATGTGAGGCTTTAAAGGCAAGGACATTTATGTTCATTCTATTTTCATATATTTCATTACAGACTTTTTCGCCAAGTTTTAAAAAATTTGCCGGTCCATTAATACACAAAATAAATAAATTTTTGAACGATTTAATTTAATACATGGCTTACAAAGAGAGAGAGAGAGAGAGAGAGAGAGAGAGAGAGAGAGAGAGGGAGAGCGGAATAATAAATGAACAAAATTCGCAGTCGTTGAAGAATTATTCTGCATTTTTTCGGTTCTGTGAAAACTAGAACTACCATATAGATAGATACCATAATGCAACGAAAATTCCTCCAACTTTTACCGTGAAGTATGAAAGAGATCTCAGTAGAAGCATAAGGGAATACATAACGGAAAATGTCTGAAGGATAAAATAAGATGGGAAATTCAGAAGAACATTCTTGTAGGCGAAGAGGATTTTAGTAATGGAGTTAAGGGAGGAGCCCGTTGTCCGGTGTTTAAAAACTGATCTTAAATAAAATGTTGGAGTATGAAATAGGGCCTAACTCCAGGTATAATACCGATAATGATAATGTATGCGATCCATATAGCTCTCAGGGTCGGAGGTCAGTACTGTAGTGAATGGTAATAGACCCTCTTCATCGTTTTCTAGCATTTTTCTCCTTCTCACCTCCATATTTTCGTGCCCATTTCCCTCCTACCTCTCACTTAAATCTCTCATATATCTATCACTCCATGTGGGTAAGATTCTCCCAGTGGCTGGTGGGTGTAGCCCCCCTCCCCGTCGAGATGATGACTCGGAGGATAGGGTGCGTCGCACATAGTTGGTGCCCACCAACCTGTTGCCCTGCGTCGGAAGGGGAAGATGGAGAGGGGTTGGTCAGCCTCTCTTCCCGTCAATTTGACCCCTAAAAAGGCCGGAGAACGCCGATTGGACTGGAGGCGCGAAGGACGGCGGCCTCATCCCCTTCGCTTGTTTCCTCGGATCTTCTCCTCTCCCAATCGTAAAAAAGTTTATCTCCATCTTATCTCTTTCGGATCGCAGCGAAATTTTCAACTGGTTTCCCAGTCGGCATTTGCATAATCCCTCGATGCCTGGATTTTTTATTTGCGAAATGTTGGACAGCGCCTTCCCATCGCGGGTTTTTTGTTGCGGTCTCTACGACTGTCCCTTCGGGGTCTCTCTTCAGTAACGAGTTACTTTAACCCCTAAAAGTGACAAGGTAATTTTGCGGTCGAGGGATTTTGGCGCGATTCCCTCCAATGATGATATTCTCCGAGGCTTAAATCCGAGGGATGTATTAGGAGATTTCCGGTTCTTTTTAATATTGTATACTGTCCGTAATGTTTAAAGTAAATAAGTAAATCCTCCTCCGAGGGTTGACTTCTGTCTTTTACGCGAGGAATATGTATGAGTGTTCTTCAAGTAGAGAAAGGATTGAGATGGAATGAATGGAATACTTTCTGAGATTATTCAAAGCATCTGATTATTTTTCGATTTGAAATTCAGTTTTGTTAGCTAAAATGCGAGTAACAATGGACGAATAGATCAAAATTCTTATAAATTTTCGATTTCATTTCCTCAGAAGGAAGATAAGCAAAAATGAAAAAAAAACAGATTTCAAAATCAATTACTACCCGGGAAATTGGTTAGGATACCATTTCACTAAAATTACGAATCTTTACAGATTAATGAAAGTATGGTTTCATAATTGTATGCAATGAAATTTGTTCATCATCAGACAAGGAAGAAAAGAGGCGAGCATAATTTAATATGCCACCAAATCAATGCATCAATTTCTCTATTGTGGAGATTTAAAAAACATTTATTCTTTTTACTCTTACAAGAAAGAGAGAATTTTCAACGTTTTAAGCATAAGTTTTGCTCGGATGAGGTTTACCTGAAAAGGAGTAAAGATTCTTCAAATCATCAGTCCTTTTATTATTAAAGTTTCCTCAGATTTCAAAACTAAATCTTTTATTTTGATAATTGTATGAAAACTATTAACATAATGATAAGGGGAAAATCATGTATTACATAAGAAAGATTGAATTATTTTTTATTATTTTCTCACTATTTTATTCATTCGATGTACCCAATTTGGGCGATAACAAGCCAAATTGATTTCAATTTAATATTTTGTCCAAAAAGTACGACCTGTTTCGTTGCAACGCGTTTTGTTTTATAGGGCAGTATTTACACCAAAATTCCCTCCAATAAGTGAATATTTTTCAGTCTTATACTTTAAATCAAGGGTGTGCATTTTAGAATTTGACGGGTTATTCGTTAGTAGCTAGTTATGGTTTGAAACGTTGAACGATTAAATATTCGCCTAAATCATTATATTGGCATTTTCTATTATATAATTTTATATACATTTCTTGAATTTCCATTAGTGAAATTAAGTAATAAACAAATTGTTTTTATGCTTCTTACGGAATAATTTCTTAGCTGATTATTTGTTTTCCCTCATTCCTGCGAACTCGTTCCATATTTCCCCGTTATTTTCCACGGAAAAATAAAATCGAGATAATTATGACGAGTCGATGGTTCTGCTAGAGAATGTCACTCTCATTCTTTCACTTAGCTTGATGCGTATCAGGAAATTAGCAGAAACTCTGGATATGACAATCTCTGTTTACAAATATAAGCGGAAGAGACATTCTTTATTCCGGACATTTCGGACTAAATAAAATCATAGAGCATATTTGAAAATACTCAAATTCATTTCCTTGGACGAGAGAAAGCTACGCTTTGCCGTTAATTATGACAGTTGTCATCTACAGGAACACGCCCGAGCTGCTTCGGACTTCGGAATCCCTCAACTTGATTGACGTTCATTGTCTCGCTTCTACGGAGAGAAGCTTTCACAGTCAAGAGACTATATCCATTACCGTAATTTTACGGGAGTCCGAAATATGTGAAGCAGCGCGGTTGTATAATCGCACAACCAGAATACAGATACTTTTACTGCCCCTGAGGCTTCAGTTTTAAACTTAAATTGCAGCAGGTGTGAATTGCCTCGCTTATATACCCTACAAACACCAATAAAGTGGTTCAAAGTGGCCCAATAAAAGAGTTTGCCCCGGAGCCTTCTTCTCAAACCTAGCATCACTGGTTCTTTTTCACCAATGAACCATCGCATGTATTCCTGCCATTTTAGCACTTTGTGGTCTCTCTCCAGGAGATGCCCCGCTTATGATTCTTATGCTTGGGGGGTTTTCCCCCCTATTCCAACCATGGCGGACGCAACTCCATCTCTTATGCTTAATAGGACGGCAAATTAATCGGTTGAATGATTTAATTTTAAAAACTGAAAGAAGTAAATATGTTATGTAAAGAGCTTGTGTACATCTGCTATTCCAGTTATCGTTTCAATGCCTCGAAAATCTTTCCTTGAGCAATGTTGTCAAAGCTAAGGTCAAATAAGTAAGGTTAAAAAAGTTTCTGCAATCGGTAACAGATTCGTGGTTTCAATGATTCAATATTTTTAAAAGTAATATTTTCATTAACCCATTCATTCATTATTATTCTTAAGTTTCAATCGTAACTCAAAGGAAATAGGTTTGGAAATATATTTGTGGGTGATTCACAAACCAGGTCTTTTTCAATTTATTGGATTCAATTCCGCAATAACTTCCTACCGAGCTTAAGCCTGGAGCTGTGGAGTTTCATTCTAATGAAGGTATTTAATCATCTTTACATATGAATATATTTTCAGATCTACAAATTGTTTATAATACGGTTGTTTTACGCATCTAATCGTTTTATAAAATTAGTCTAGATGAACTTCTTTTAAAGATGGGTAGTGGTTTCTTGAAGGTAGCTGGCTGGACCAATCTTTATATGGCTCTCAAGGGGCGTAGCTTGGATTTGACCATGGAGAGCATTGGAGTAAACACTTTATTGCATACAACCCAGGGGCAGTTATATTTCCGCCAAAAATTTAATGAAAATATTAACTGATTTGTTTTAACATGTATACCCTGCAAATCTCCAGCGGCTTTTATATGGCACAATTGCGAGAGACCATCCTCTAGCAAGCTTTCATTAATTGTTGGCACTGTTCTCATGGGGGGTGTCGAAACCCCAAAACCACCCCCTTGGCGACGCCTCTATGCCTCGCTAATGAAAATAATTTAAATTGAAAACCCTTCAGTTCTAGGTTTATCCATTTCTCAAAGTATTGCTCATGGCTAGAATACGATAATACAGTTAAATTTTACTTTCAACGAATAAAACTCATAGCTTCGAGGCTCGGGTTCGATTCCCGGCTATGGCAGCCTTTTTTTCTTTCATTTCTACGTCAAAACTGTACATTCTTCTTTAATATCCTTGGCGTAATGCTATTTCCCCAATCAATTTTCCGTCTCTATGATATTGAAAAAATAGAGTAAGTTTATTCCCGGATATTCAACTGCAGAAATAAGCCACGGGCAAAATTCATTCTTGCCCTGGCATAGTTAATTAACGGTGAGATATAGACCCCCTTATCGATCCCAGCAGCACCGACCTTCGGTGGTGGACTCTATATGTTCGGTCTTAACCACGTCGACGTTTCGGGATCGATCTTTTTGCTCGGAGCGAAGAATGAAGAGTGTAAATGGCGAGTTTGAGGGTATCGGAGAAAAGAGGGGTCCGGAGAAGAGGGTCCGGAGGGAGAGGAGATCGTGATTAGGGCAGACACCGTGACAATGGCTGACTCACGGCGATGGAAACCCGATCCGAGTCACTTTCAAGTTCAGCATAGCGTCAAGGCGTTCTTTCTATCCAACGATTCCTCTTCTCTCTACCAAGCGGTTGAGATTTGAATCACCGGCGACGGGTGAATGTGTCAGGGAGGCCTCATCAGTTTAACTTCTCGCCTCCTTGAGATTTATTTGCAGCCGTAACGAGGTATTAAAGGTAACGCATCCGAGTAACTATGCGATGATTGATGCGCCGAACGGCCTTCCATAATGCCAAGTTCGGATGCTGTGAGATGCAGCGATCCAAGTCGGTATTGTTTTTCAGATGAACTTTTCAGGCGTGATATGAGTCCTGTATTGCTAAGAAACTGTATTGTGCTAAGATGGATTATGGATGATTCATACTTATGTATTAATAGATGGATAATAAGATGGATTCATACTTATGTATTAATAGCTACGAAGTAGAGGATCGAAGGATTCGTTATATTTGTAGGTAATTTATTTAGTTTAGGATTTGCCCGTTTAAGTTCCACATCCTGCTGCGAGGTGGAGAAGCTTAAATGGAGAAATTTCAATACTCAAGCCGCCAGTCATATGATTTAAAAATCAAGAAGTATTAACATTGATGAATGCGAATTTAAAGAATGGCGATTAGCCATTGCGGAAGACGTAATCGGTATTATGCGACCACCCTGCTACTCGGCCGATCCCACATTAAGTGTAAAATAAGAAAAACAGATACGAGGACAAGTCGTTTTAGGGACTTATTCTTTTCGCGAATGATATGCGACTACAATAAGTATAAGAGCTGACTCGAACGTTCAGCGTTTTCAACCCCTGTCATTTGCCGAAAGGCGACTTGCAGAGTGTTTATGTAGATGTAGAACAATGTAATTTATTTAAATATACTTATTCATTATGTATAGGCATTAGGTTTGCGATAAATATTAACTAAGTCAATTTTCAATGAAATAGTTAATAATTATTATATCAGTAATTACATATGCTGTCAGGAATTTCCACTGTATTCAGCCGTACTATTCATGTTTGTAAAAGGTGCATATGTGCCCAGTGCTCAATGCCATTCTACAGTTTCTGAATACCACAATAGCGTTATATACCGAAGTGTAGCGTGGGGCGAAAGATTAAGTCAATAATGTATAATTTCTTAAGTGAGAGTGAATGCATTAATAAAAATGTTATGAAGGCGATTTAGTTGCATTGAAGTTAATGGTATTATAAAATTGTTCTAGCAACTAAACCAGGGGTGGGCGACCGTTATGAGAATACCTGTCAAAATCGGCCAAATATCTGACTACATTTTTCCATGTGCCAACCGAACTTCTCTGAGAACCTATTATTTAATATCTTCATATTTGATTTGTAAGTGGCTATGTATAACATGTAAATCTTTCTAAATGAATATAATAGGACAGGATTTTGTGAAAAAGTAAAAATTCTTTTCCCCTAAATATTGAAAATAAATTTAACAAGGACTTATTTTGCGTGCCATAAACAAGTTACTGGCATGTCAAGAGTTTTCCACTGCTGAAATAGACAAAAAACATGACGTAAATATTGAATCAGTGAGTTTATTTTTTGTTTGACACTTATGGTTACCTATACTTCGGTCCTTATTCCGTAGGCGATGATTTAAAATTTGTCACAAGCTTCGTCTGAGTCCATTTAAACCCAATCAAAACACGACAAATACGCGTAAATTCGTGACTTGGTCAACCTTATACCTTTACTTTACTCAAATTCACGCTGCAATTAGCCTTTCTGGTCAGGTGGGCTTTGTGGAAGAAGGACCATGGGTCACAGGAAAACCAAACTTTTAACGTAAATGTGGTATAGGGTTCTGAAGCATGCTCCGCGTTTCTGAGATCTGGTCTCATTTATTAATATTTGATAAATGTCTGAATTGAAAATCGATCTCTATCTACAAGTAGAATTAAGAGAGGCGTTGTACTATTTCCACAAAAATGTAACGATTGCTGTGGAAAAAGTACAACGCCTCTCTTCATTCTACATGATGTATTTTCACAGATCTCGCCTGTGACTATGAATCTCACTCTATAAATTTTATTCTATGCAGTTGGAATTTTACTCGTGCTCTTGGGATCTTTACTTTACACTCTGAATAATTAAAAAAAAACAGGCGAGGAAGATTTTTCTAAACTCATTGGGAGGGAAGATACGAGGGGGCCTATTATGATGACGTCACTGATTCACTCTACTACCATTATCTATAACACAAATTTGTCACCTAGCATGGGCTGTATTTTTTTGATAGTTTTCCATAGTTCCGTTTCATCGAGTGTGCTGTCGAAGACGATTACTTCCGATTTTTCAATCTGATGAGGATCTCTGCTTTAATAGCGTAGCATGTTCGCTGAAAAAAGGCGGTACAAAAAGGTATATATATAGATGAGAAATATCGGAAGAGTAGGATTGGGTTATAGGGATTTCCGCGTTGTGGCCGTCCGCATCATAAAGGTTCATTCTTCTCCTTTCCCCATTTCATTTCCTCTCCCCTTCGCCGTATAAATATCCTTCAATATAATTCCGCAGCTCAATACCACTCCCGTATATCGATTCCCCTTTCGTTCCACTTCCACCAAGCATATCGTTTCTCCCGATGCTTTGTGTGTTTTTGTTTACTCAATCTTCCCTCCTTATTCTATCAGCCCATGCTAATGACTTATGAATAAATTTTAGCGGTTGAGTGAATAGGGCGTACGCGTCGCTGGTGCAGAATAAATAACCGATTGATTCCCTGCGCCGAGCTGCCTTTCTCTACTATATGTCGTAGAGACGATTCTTCGCAGAAATTGTGTATGGATGCAGCTAAGGATGTAGATTTCCGTTGTCACGGACGCGCACCGTGGAGGTCCGATTGCCTTCGGGATGATATTCATGACGATTTTACGACTACGTGAGTCAATAGTAGCGCGAATAGAAATCGAAATGTCATCTGCACCAATAGCTAAATGCAACAGACTCTTGATCTAACGTTTCTTGTATGACGAAAGAAGTGCTTAGGATGCGGAAATGTTGGTAACATTGCTTACATAGCTAAGGTCGCGAGCCTTTGATATAAAATATTGCAGTACGAACATCTACTGGTCGTAGGATGGAGTCATAATCTCAAAACCGGTCAATTGTTTCGTTTTAAAAGCTTTATTTGTAGAATCAGTCATAGAAACTTATCACTATGGAGCTAATTAACATTTTTTGAGGAATTATTGATATAATTATATTATATAAGTAAGTGCTGTTCCTTTCAGTAGGTTCTTGTACCTTAATATTCTCTACTCAACGCCATTTCTTTCGTTTCTTAGTAACTTACCCCACCCTATATGCCTAACAACATCTAACAACTTTTGTCTTTGTCTTCCCCTCTGCTTTTCCCTTTGTATTCTACCCTCAACTGCATTCTTAGTAATCACTCTCCTCTCAATATTATTATTTAACCCACCCATTTCCTCTGTCTACATTCAATTACTTCAATTAAAATCCTTCCCTCCCCGACCATCCCTAGCACTTCTGTGTTCGTTAATTATAACGTAAAAAAGGAAATTTTTCTTCCATTCCTGCATGTTACTAAGTCAGCCTACATATCTCTTACAAACCTGCACGTCAGTAATTATTCCCAATTACAAGAATGCATTAAATCACTCGGCGAAGCTGTAAGTTGTGGAAATGCATCCGTGGTAATATGAAGAGATCACTTGCAAAGCTCTACATTAAAGAGGTTTTTTAATAAGGCCCCAGGTTTTTAGCTAAAATTTTATCTTCTTGCCTCAATAATCAGATTATAACAATTTTATTGATTCGGGGAAACAAAAACTATACGGCTGTCTCTATTATGCTTAGAGAGAGTTTTAATAGGCGGAAGTAAGAAATTCCTTTGGGTAACAGTGTTTTAGGTCCACTTCTTTTCACTCTTTTGCAATACACTGCGACAAGCTCTTGATATACTTTGTTACATGGTTAATTGTTTTTAATCCATTGAAAAGGCATTGTACTGTTTATGGGTTTATTTGAAATAAATAATACTATCGAGGAGTATGGATGTTACTGATAGATGCTATTTAGAAAGATAGTATAAAGTTAACTCTCGATTCATAAAATTAGGACAATGGCACGGTATTTCTCAATTGACGAGTAGGTTTAGAGAAAGTTCGTCCATTCAAATGAGTTACTCTGCCATTTTATAGATACTCATAGCCACAGTAGTTATTAAGGGAAAATTCGAGCGTAACTATTTAGGCGAGCGTAACAGAGGATTTCCATAAACTTAGATGATAAGGTATACCTAATCCTCTTCTAAAAAGAATACTTTTTCCGAACGGTATTTCACTGAGATTACAGTCGCTCAATCACAGCAGAGACACCGCTCGTCTGCTCGGAGGTCTTGGCGGAGTTCGTCTTTGTTCATTGTCTCCATTCGAATCCCGGCTTTCCCACCACAATGGAGAAGGAAGCCAAACAGCCAAACCGCAACGGGGCGTTTGAAAAAAGACATTTCGCCTGTCTTTTGTCACTCGTGAGGATGCGACAATGGAGATACCCGACCAAGCGACGATTGGAGAAATCTCGCGGTGATCCGAGAAGCGAGAGGATTTTACGGATTGAATAGGAGGAGTGTGGGGAAAATTAAGGAGAGAAAGAGGGAAAAAGGGACGGAAGGAGGATTCACAGAAAGGAAAACGACTTTATTTGCGATGAGAATTGGAATTTAAAGTATTGCGTTCTAATCGGCATGACAAATTATTCCGCTGAATGCGTTAATGACCCAAAAGCCATACTAGCCCCACTATCTTAGATTATAGTTTTCCTTAGATCTATAGTTATTATTTATTTATAGCACAATTTCACCTCAGTTATCTATGAATAGTGGTTTATTAAACTTTATAATTCCACGTGCCGATATCGGTTGATGTTGGGAACTCTTATCTCTTACCCCCGTTGTTAATTTCAAATATACCAAAGCATCTTATATTTTGAGTTTTCGACTTGAAAAACGCTAGTTGGTAATCCGAAGTAGTTCTTCGCCCTTTTCCGCATTCCTGGCTGTCCTTCATATACCACCTGATGGAGGCTGGGGAAAGTCTTCTTCTTCGTTAGTCTTCAATTCGCGGATTGATCTGCAACAACTCCTTTCTGCCACCCTCTTCATTTCATTGTATCTTTTACACCCTACGATTTCATTACCTGGTCACTTGTAGGCGTGGTCTTCCTTTTTTTATTTTTCCTATCATATTTCCCTCCGTTGTTTGTTTTAGTAGGACTTTGTGCCTTAAATAGTGCCCAGCAAGCTTTATTCGCCACCGAGTAATGATTTTGAATAGATTGTGTCTTTCCCATACTCTCTGAAGAACATCATCATTTGTCACTCTGTCCGGCCAACCAATTCTCTGACTCCGCGTACAGCACCATAGTTCAAGATGATTCGATTTCTTTTAATCTTCCTCTCCTAAGTCCATGTTTCGCATTCCTATAAAGCGACCCTCCAGATAAAGGTTTTAAGAAGCTTTTTCTTTCTTTAAGGCTGATGCCTAGCAATGAAAACTGCTTGATTTTTTTGCAGATAGCATGACGGCTGAAACGTTAAATGCATGGAAATACATTTTTTTTTTTTTAATGTTAGTAATGTTTATTGACAGCTAACGGTATAAACATTACAATATTACAATATTAAAACAATATTACAATATTAAAAAAGGTCTCAATACGGTCCCCCTGAGCCAAATTGGCTCATCAGGAGGTGCCTGGGTTTACACACATTACATTATCATGAAATACATTTGAAATATCCCCAATATAAAATTCAATCAAATGCACTAACTTTAAAATTGCACTAAATTTAAAATCGTACTGATTGTAAAATTGCACTAGATGTCAACTTGCACTAATTGAACATTTTCACTACTTGTGAAATTGCACAAATTGATAAATGCACAGATTGAAGTATTACACTAATTAGAATTGCACTAAATTAAAAGTATCGTAATTTAAATATAACATAAAATTTTGGTTGCTACACGTAAATTATATATAACATAACTTTCTACATATATACAAAACAGGAGGAACATAGTTACATAATAGGAGAAGACGTATGGTGTAACATATTACATATAGGCTGAATGACACATAGTATTATGACAAGAAGTTATTTACACAGAGAAACAGTGCATAACCGGATAACCATCTATTTCTATATTTATTATTAAGTTAAAAGATAAGATTTTAACCTCTTTTTTAGTTGGGCTATACTGCTTATGTTAAGCAACTCGTCAGGCAGCTTGTTCAGTTTCTTAGGTACGGTAACTGATAATCTATTGCTTCCGTAGGAATTGTAGGAACGAGTAATCTTGAACTGAGGTCTGTTTCTGCAAATCATATTATGCTGACGTTCATCTGTAGTTCGGTATTCACTTCTGAAATAATTATCACATATCAGTATGTACTCATAGAGCTTGTCAACTGGTAGAAGACCTAGACTCCTGTAGCCTGCATTCAAGTCATTATTTAATCCATTGGCTAGAATTATTTTGATGGCCTGATTCTGCAGTCTCTTAATTCTTAGTTTATGACTTTCACATGCATTACCCCATATTGTAATACCGTAGCGGAGGAGAGATTCGAAAAATGCATGGTAGATGGTAGTGGCTATTCTTCTAGAAACCATAGGCGTAGTATGATACAGCAGGAAGCAGACTTTTCTTAGTTTATTACTTAATTCATAAAGGTGTGTGCTGAATTTGAAGTTATCATCTATTGTGATGCCTAGGTACTTATACGTATTGACTTGAACAATGTACTTGCAATTGCAAGTATCTTTAGAAAGGTTGTGGAGGCAGCTATGGCTATGGATTTTTATTTTGGTATTTTTTCTCCGATCGGATCTGCTACAGATATGCATCACTTTACTTTTTTCTGTGTTAATTGTCATTTCATAATCATGTGACCATTTCGTTAAGTTATCAATGTCATTTTGCATGTATCTTGAGGCTATTTCAAACTTTTTGTGAGCTGAGATTAGGACTACATCATCAGCATATATTAATATTTCGGAGTGCTGAATATTTTTACATAGATTGTTGATATAGATTATGAACAGTATTGGCCCCAGTACCGAACCTTGTGGAACTCCACATTTTAATTCAGTTTTATTACTCATGAAACTTTTTATTTTGACATAAAAGCTTCTGTTACTGAGATAGCTTTTAAACCATTTGAGTTCCGTTCCTCTTATTCCAATGTTATGAAGGGCTTTTACTAGGATTTCATGATTTACAAGATCGAAGGCTTTCCTGTAATCAATATAGGAAGCAATCACTTGATTATTTTTGTCCAAGTTGGAATTTACAATGTCTGAAAACTTTTCAAGAGCATTCCTTGTGCCCTTACTTCTCTGAAAAGCAAATTGTTCCGTAGTAATTATTTTGTATTTAGCAAGATAATCTAACAGGCAAGATGCAACGTATTTCTCTAAGATTTTGTGAACCACTGATAGAATAGAAATAGGCCTGTAGTTGTTTAATTCAGAGAAGGATCCCTTTTTATGGATTGGTCTCACTATGGCCACTTTTAGGCTGTCTGGGACTTTGCCGGTTTCTAGGCTGTTATTTATGAAGTTTGTCAGTAAATCAGCAAGGACATTGTTGTTTTTTATGTTGTGTACCCTGATATTATCCTACCCGCAGGATTTCTTTTCTAGAGAATTGACTATGTTGATCGTCCTTTCACGGCTAATTGGAAGTATTGCTAGGCTGTTTTAACATAAACATAAGTTTAACAATTAATGATTTTACAGTCTTTTGCGGAGCCAGAGCTACTCTAGAATGGATTTATTTCCTTCGAAATGTGACAATTACTAAATTTAGCTGTTAACTTCTATCGCACTGCAAAACGGTGTAAAATAGAGCTATTAATTACTCTGGTAGAGAAAGAAACCTCGTGAAGATTCAGTTCCGCAGTTCAGATTACAATATTCTAAACAACGAGAAATGTTTGTTGTAGAGGCACGGGTGGATTCAGAAACTTGCCCTATTACTCACCCTTCGGTAAAAATCATTTTAGTTCATCATTTCTTTCTTGTTTATTGTTATAATCCCATACTTACGTTATGTGATCCATTAGATGCATAGGAAGGGTTGCACTTACTCGTCGTATACGAGACGCATTTGCAAAGTCATTGTTTTAATTTAATGAATGTACTTCTAAAGCTGAGTATACACTGCGTATGAACTTCTGTGGGCCCAACCGGGAATCGAACCCGGGATCACTTTAACCCGAAGTTTGCGCTTTGCCCACTTGCCTACCCGGAGACCTGGGAAATCATCAGAAATGGTGAGGGTTCTATCCATCCACATGCCGCTAATGTTTTGGGCGCAAAAGTTGAAGAAACGAAGTTTCTTTTGATGATATTGGGAGGAAGGTATAATAGCCGAGTTCCATTTCAATAAAAAGTTTTTATCCAAAATCAGGTAGAGATAAATTTCTTATATTTCTTAGATCGAATCACGTGTGAATGCAAGAATAGAGTTTCGTTAGATTTCAGTTTCTCATTCTTTTCTCTAACTTACGCGATTCCTCAAGCCCGAATTTTTTATACTTATGTATAAATAATAATGATACTGTAAAGAGAGAAATTGGAACACGGCTGTTAATGAATTAGAGGTTTAAGTGACGCTATGCCGGCGGTTCTCGTCTTTTGCTCTGAGATCGAAACGAGAAACAAGGAAAAAGGAAACAAGGATTAAATGGCCTTCGAGAAATAACCTAAATCTAGGTGATTCCTAAGGAGAATCATTAACTCTTCGTCAACGTAAAATAGAGCTAGTTTAAACAAAAATAAAATAGTTTTAATCGAAACAGAATACTGAACAGTTTGTGAATATTAGAAAACCTAAGTAAAGCTGAGGAAGAAGTGTAGAGAACCGGAAAAATCTCATAAAGAGTGGAGGTATAAAAATTAACATAGAAAGATAAAATAATAACATCTCACTTATGCAATACCAACGTAGGGAATCTGCTCTGTATTTTAATAAGTTGAAACTTCTTAAATGAAATATACAGGCCGCGGTAGAAGAATGGTTGGAGTGATAGCGCTCCAAGGTTCCGGGTTCGAGTACCGGCTTATCGGATTTTTCTGTTTACTCTTAATGTTTGGCAGTGTAATTTTCCAATAAATCGATGTTTGTGGAGACTTTGGAAAATAAAAAATAAATATACCAAACGTATAATAAATAGTTATATCAAATTTTTAAAAATTAATATAAAGTTAATTCTTGAGTAATCGTTTCGTTAATATGAACCATGAGGTGAATGCGAATAGGCAAGCATCTTTATTTAAAGATTTTGGAGAATTTTTTAGAAAGAACAGGATTCTATATGTATAATAATTATCATGCAGTTATTTTCCATTATTACATCTCATTGAGTCTAGCAATAGTTTGATGCATAGAGGTATTTCTCCTCGTTCAATCAATTGGAAGAGGAGACAAAATGAGAAAAGAGAAGGAAAAGAGTAGCAAAATGGAGGAAGCAGCTTTGGTGGCGGCGAGAGAGAGAAAAAGTGCAAAAAGCACTCTCTGAAATCTCCATTGAGGTAAAGTAATGCGGGAGAGTCCTTTTTGGAATGGAGTCAATTGAAAAGGAGGGGAAAAAAGGAGCGCGATTTGGGAACTGAGTTTTCCTTCCCTCTCGTCTCTCCTTGAACCAAACCATCTCACTCCCGCATTTCGCCGCTCATTTGTCTTTAATTGCAGCTCCACCACGATTTCCCAACCACAATGGCTCTTCTCTGAAGAGAGAGGAGCAACCGTTTTCCTTCCAATGTGTGGAGTTCGTACTCAATTGTTCTCTTTTCTCTCTTTCGTTCTTCCTCTCTTTCTAATCTATCGTTTTCTCATATGTTCATCCTCTCTTTCCATTCCACCCTTCCTTTCCTGTCCTCATGTCGAGCAATCTTTGTCCTTCGCCGTTTCTATTCCTGTTTTTCTTGCCTTTATTACGAGTAACAAGAGCTTTCTACCTCTAGTAGGCGAACTACTGATGGAACTTGAAGGACATGATATTAAGGAGCGATATTTAGTTGCTTAGTTTGATTACAAATTTGCTTTAAATAGCATGAAAAATACATAACGATTTCACAGAGTAAAGAGGTGAAAATAAATAGACTACTATAGGATTGGAATTATATAATACATGTTATGCGTGAAGAAGGTGTTTGAGATATTTTAACGCTCCTAATGCTAGTCTTAGAATGGGTAAATAAATCCTGATTCTGGAAGCTTCAATCCCGTTTTTCTGTTGCGGTATCTCAGTGTCTTCCATTGCTTAAGATTCATTTCTTAATTTTTCCTTTATCTGATTTTTCTCAATTCATTCTTACTACATATGTGCGCTGATTGCTTCACACTAAGAAAAATGTTAATTTATTTACTGTACACAAAGAGAATGTTTTGTTCTTGAAATTAGCCACTACATTTGGTATCATTAATATAACTTCATAAAATATTTATGCAGCGATAGCTATGCACAATGGTAACGTTATTTTGTAGTATATGGATACCTCTTGGAACGAAATGCTTTGACTAATAATTTCCCATGCGAACGCAATGTCAGTTATTTTATCTTCTGTGGCTTGTTTGACAGAAGGAAAATACGAGGAGAATCATCAGTAACCTCTATAGGGAAGTATGAAAATTAATGAAGATTGATACTTGACCCAAAAAAATGTGATGGGCATATTCTCATAAAAAGTAGAGAATTAAGTAGAGGTATTCAACTTAGTTCTTTTCCCTCAAAGGAGATGCATAAATATCAATAGGATTGTTACCTTCAAAATATCAAGTGCTTAAATATTTGCTATGTAAATAGGATGCCATTTCCAAAATATTCTTTCTGGACTTGATTCCTATTTTTTAGATAATTAATTACCAATGATCATTCCCCTAACGGAAGCAGTTAATGTCAGTGGTATCTATTTTAATGATTTGAAACAATTACCAGCAGAGATGGCGAAAATAGCGTAGCACTGAAAAAGCCGGTTAGTCGGGGCTCGAGTCAAGGACCTTTGATTTGGAAAACTTGCTTGATAGCCAGTCCACCGTAGAGATTAGCAAACGTAGTAGAGGTCGAGGTGAATGATTATACTGTACACTTTAGATTCTAATAAAATCGTATTTGAATACTTTGTTCCTTCGTTTCTAGTTTTAGTTTTACTTAAGTTCTTTTTTTCAGGATGTCGCGATCTCTGCCCCCTTTTAATGTATGAAATTCCACTTCGTCTATATTTTAGTCTATCTCTATTCTATCATATTATCATTATATCCTTCATAGTAAGTAAAACTCCGTCTAAAGAGATGGGATTCACCACACATTGTCCATGCATATCCATACTTGTCCATTTGAATAATTATATGAAAGTATACGGTTATTGTGTGAGAAATAAACTTTTTAACGCACTTAATATAATACATCAGCTGTACTTCGTCGTGATATTCACTTCAACATCAAAGCTGCTTTTCTGACGAGAAGCTTTTCTGTGTTTATCTTTTAAATCGTATATTAATGGTTCTTTTGATAAATCTCTTTCATTCTGATTTTTATACTTTAAAATTTGTTCTCAATTTCATTTTTCTTTACCGCTAAATCTCTTTAATTTTGACTTATGATTGCTTTTGTAGTTCGCGTCTACTTGTCTTTTCAGCAACACGTTGTGCTCTAGCCTTTTCTATTAACATTTGCCATTCATAGCTTTCTCCAATACGCTCTATTTCAAACCGAAGCTCAATTTTCCACCCACTACGTATTTAAACATCCCTTTATTTCGTTGCTGTCGATAAGGAGTTCTCTGTCCTGCCTCCACGTTTACTTCTCCTTTATTCAATTTTTATCTTCTCGATTCACCTTTGCTTCCACATTCTTTCTTCCCCGCTTTTATTTCCACATTACTCCGCTTTTCTCTGTAAACCTCTTTTTCTCTCTCTGACGATCAGAGTGCTTTTGTTTTTCCCTCTCAAAATGGAGGAAAGTTCCGTGGGAGCGTTCAGTTAATAGCAAAAACCGTCATTTGACTTTCTCACAAATGCCATCGAGAAAGAACGGATGGCTACAATGGAAAAGATAATGGAACAGATTACAAAGGTAACAATGGCGGATGGTTGGGGTGGAGAAAAATGGAATCTGAATAATGACTTTGAAAATAATGGAAGATTTTTTCAGAATATATAAACGAAGAGAGGATTACGTATATCGAGTCATTGTGTCATAATTTGGTCGAAATAAAAGGGTTTCGAAGGCTTTAAAGGCTTTCAAAAAATTTCTAGCGCTATTCAAATTCAAGTCTCTTGGGTTTCGTACTGTTCTCGTAACGACGGTGATTGTTTCGTGAATATCTCCGCCTCTCTTTCTCCGTGACTTGGATTCCTTTTGTTGCACAATTTATTCGAGCAGAAAGAAATAACCCGGAATGCATGCGCTTCGTTTTGTCGACATGGTGAGGAAGGAAGTATTTCGCGAAGAAATGGAATGTTGTCTTCAGATTGGGTTTGATTTTCCGAAGAAAATTTTCCTGAAAAGTAGATTCACGGTGAATTTGTTTTCGGTGTCGGCGAAATGTCGTTTATTTTGCATCTCAACGATCGTAAGGGGATTTGAAAGACTTCTTTAACGCATTGAAGGAAATGTCTCATCTATATTCGTTGTTTTATACTCATTTGATCTTCTGTAGGATTCGATAAAAGGAGAGGTTCGTCATTGGACGTTTCGAAACAAATATGTTCTCTTATGTTAAAAGAAAGACTATAAACCTTTGCAGCTGAAGCACACATTAACGCTTATTGGTAAATGAATGTCAGATGAGAATTCGTACAAAGATTTCGCTCTAATACTTGATCATCTCATCCATTGAAGTCCTGCTTTGATTTTTATCATTAGGTTAACTATAATATGTATTTTTTTATGAGTTTATGGAGTCAATTGAAAAGGAGGGGAAAAAAGGAGNCACGTGCCGATATCGGTTGATGTTGGGAACTCTTATCTCTTACCCCCGTTGTTAATTTCAAATATACCAAAGCATCTTATATTTTGAGTTTTCGACTTGAAAAACGCTAGTTGGTAATCCGAAGTAGTTCTTCGCCCTTTTCCGCATTCCTGGCTGTCCTTCATATACCACCTGATGGAGGCTGGGGAAAGTCTTCTTCTTCGTTAGTCTTCAATTCGCGGATTGATCTGCAACAACTCCTTTCTGCCATCCTCTTCATTTCATTGTATCTTTTACACCCTACGATTTCATTACCTGGTCACTTGTAGGCGTGGTCTTCCTTTTTTTATTTTTCCTATCATATTTCCCTCCGTTGTTTGTTTTAGTAGGACTTTGTGCCTTAAATAGTGCCCAGCAAGCTTTATTCGCCACCGAGTAATGATTTTGAATAGATTGTGTCTTTCCCATACTCTCTGAAGAACATCATCATTTGTCACTCTGTCCGGCCAACCAATTCTCTGACTCCGCGTACAGCACCATAGTTCAAGATGATTCGATTTCTTTTAATCTTCCTCTCCTAAGTCCATGTTTCGCATTCCTATAAAGCGACCCTCCAGATAAAGGTTTTAAGAAGCTTTTTCTTTCTTTAAGGCTGATGCCTAGCAATGAAAACTGCTTGATTTTTTTGCAGATAGCATGACGGCTGAAACGTTAAATGCATGGAAATACATTTTTTTTTTTATAATGTTAGTAATGTTTATTGACAGCTAACGGTATAAACAATACAATATTACAATATTAAAACAATATTACAATATTTAAAAAAAGGTCTCAATACGTGGATGCAGCTAAGGATGTAGATTTCCGTTGTCACGGACGCGCACCGTGGAGGTCCGATTGCCTTCGGGATGATATTCATGATGATTTTACGACTACGTGAGTCAATAGTAGCGCGAATAGAAATCGAAATGTCATCTGCACCAATAGCTAAATGCAACAGACTCTTGATCTAACGTTTCTTGTATGACGAAAGAAGTGCTTAGGATGCGGAAATGTTGGTAACATTGCTTACATAGCTAAGGTCGCGAGCCTTTGATATAAAATATTGCAGTACGAACATCTACTGGTCGTAGGATGGAGTCATAATCTCAAAACCGGTCAATTGTTTCGTTTTAAAAGCTTTATTTGTAGAATCAGTCATAGAAACTTATCACTATGGAGCTAATTAACATTTTTTGAGGAATTATTGATATAATTATATTATATAAGTAAGTGCTGTTCCTTTCAGTAGGTTCTTGTACCTTAATATTCTCTACTCAACGCCATTTCTTTCGTTTCTTAGTAACTTACCCCACCCTATATGCCTAACAACATCTAACAACTTTTGTCTTTGTCTTCCCCTCTGCTTTTCCCTTTGTATTCTACCCTCAACTGCATTCTTAGTAATCACTCTCCTCTCAATATTATTATTTAACCCACCCATTTCCTCTGTCTACATTCAATTACTTCAATTAAAATCCTTCCCTCCCCGACCATCCCTAGCACTTCTGTGTTCGTTAATTATAACGTAAAAAAGGAAATTTTTCTTCCATTCCTGCATGTTACTAAGTCAGCCTACATATCTCTTACAAACCTGCACGTCAGTAATTATTCCCAATTACAAGAATGCATTAAATCACTCGGCGAAGCTGTAAGTTGTGGAAATGCATCCGTGGTAATATGAAGAGATCACTTGCAAAGCTCTACATTAAAGAGGTTTTTTAATAAGGCCCCAGGTTTTTAGCTAAAATTTTATCTTCTTGCCTCAATAATCAGATTATAACAATTTTATTGATTCGGGGAAACAAAAACTATACGGCTGTCTCTATTATGCTTAGAGAGAGTTTTAATAGGCGGAAGTAAGAAATTCCTTTGGGTAACAGTGTTTTAGGTCCACTTCTTTTCACTCTTTTGCAATACACTGCGACAAGCTCTTGATATACTTTGTTACATGGTTAATTGTTTTTAATCCATTGAAAAGGCATTGTACTGTTTATGGGTTTATTTGAAATAAATAATACTATCGAGGAGTATGGATGTTACTGATAGATGCTATTTAGAAAGATAGTATAAAGTTAACTCTCGATTCATAAAATTAGGACAATGGCACGGTATTTCTCAATTGACGAGTAGGTTTAGAGAAAGTTCGTCCATTCAAATGAGTTACTCTGCCATTTTATAGATACTCATAGCCACAGTAGTTATTAAGGGAAAATTCGAGCGTAACTATTTAGGCGAGCGTAACAGAGGATTTCCATAAACTTAGAAGATAAGGTATACCTAATCCTCTTCTAAAAAGAATACTTTTTCCGAACGGTATTTCACTGAGATTACAGTCGCTCAATCACAGCAGAGACACCGCTCGTCTGCTCGGAGGTCTTGGCGGAGTTCGTCTTTGTTCATTGTCTCCATTCGAATCCCGGCTTTCCCACCACAATGGAGAAGGAAGCCAAACAGCCAAACCGCAACGGGGCGTTTGAAAAAAGACATTTCGCCTGTCTTTTGTCACTCGTGAGGATGCGACAATGGAGATACCCGACCAAGCGACGATTGGAGAAATCTCGCGGTGATCCGAGAAGCGAGAGGATTTTACGGATTGAATAGGAGGAGTGTGGGGAAAATTAAGGAGAGAAAGAGGGAAAAAGGGACGGAAGGAGGATTCACAGAAAGGAAAACGACTTTATTTGCGATGAGAATTGGAATTTAAAGTATTGCGTTCTAATCGGCATGACAAATTATTCCGCTGAATGCGTTAATGACCCAAAAGCCATACTAGCCCCACTATCTTAGATTATAGTTTTCCTTAGATCTATAGTTATTATTTATTTATAGCACAATTTCACCTCAGTTATCTATGAATAGTGGTTTATTAAACTTTATAATTCCACGTGCCGATATCGGTTGATGTTGGGAACTCTTATCTCTTACCCCCGTTGTTAATTTCAAATATACCAAAGCATCTTATATTTTGAGTTTTCGACTTGAAAAACGCTAGTTGGTAATCCGAAGTAGTTCTTCGCCCTTTTCCGCATTCCTGGCTGTCCTTCATATACCACCTGATGGAGGCTGGGGAAAGTCTTCTTCTTCGTTAGTCTTCAATTCGCGGATTGATCTGCAACAACTCCTTTCTGCCACCCTCTTCATTTCATTGTATCTTTTACACCCTACGATTTCATTACCTGGTCACTTGTAGGCGTGGTCTTCCTTTTTTTATTTTTCCTATCATATTTCCCTCCGTTGTTTGTTTTAGTAGGACTTTGTGCCTTAAATAGTGCCCAGCAAGCTTTATTCGCCACCGAGTAATGATTTTGAATAGATTGTGTCTTTCCCATACTCTCTGAAGAACATCATCATTTGTCACTCTGTCCGGCCAACCAATTCTCTGACTCCGCGTACAGCACCATAGTTCAAGATGATTCGATTTCTTTTAATCTTCCTCTCCTAAGTCCATGTTTCGCATTCCTATAAAGCGACCCTCCAGATAAAGGTTTTAAGAAGCTTTTTCTTTCTTTAAGGCTGATGCCTAGCAATGAAAACTGCTTGATTTTTTTGCAGATAGCATGACGGCTGAAACGTTAAATGCATGGAAATACATTTTTTTTTTTTTAATGTTAGTAATGTTTATTGACAGCTAACGGTATAAACAATACAATATTACAATATTAAAACAATATTACAATATTTAAAAAAAGGTCTCAATACGGTCCCCCTGAGCCAGATTGGCTCATCAGGAGGTGCCTGGGTTTACACACATTACATTATCATGAAATACATTTGAAATATACCCAATATAAAATTAGTCAAACTCAATAAAATGCACTAACTTTAAAATTGCACTAAATGTAAAATCGTACTGATAGTAAAATTGCACTAGATGTCAACTTGCACACATTGAAAAATTTCACTACTTGTGAAATTGCACAAATTGATAAATGCACAGATTGAAGTATTACACTAATTAGAATTGCACTAA
>KZ308124.1:1045146-1172596 GCA_000376725.2 Ladona fulva | reverse complement strand
ACTTCTTTACAGTGGCAATGTCTTATTTACTGGCTTCCCTATCCGTACAAGTGACTCTAAAAATAATATTATTTTTAAATAATAAGTAAACCTAAAAATCTCATTATATTTTCCTCCTCCATAATATTTCATTTCCTTTGCTGTTAGTTAAACGATTTGTATACTGTTATTATAGCAACAGGCATGAACTGGTAATATAAGTACTGGGCTCTTTTAAGTGAAGAGTATGGTACATACAAATTAGAAAAAGATGTGCAATAATGAAGTATGAAATATGACTGGGGTAAAGAAATTGAGAGAAATAAGAATTGAGTTTGGATATGAAACTGGGAATTGATGATTGGGAAGAATCGATATGGAGAAAGAAGCACAGAAATGATATTAAATAAGTAATAAAAGGACCTACTCTATTGAAGTATTGAAAGATTGTGAACAGAACAGGGAATTATATTGGAGAACGACTAAGTTGCAACTTATGGGAGTTTAGTTGTAGTAATTAATATAATGACGACTTTATTAGGTAAATTTTAGTCTTAAGGGTCCACTACTACAATTAACTATTCACAAGTCACGATCACAAACAGCCATGCCTTATCCAGGATTCGAACCTGGGACCCCGGCGTTGATAGGCTAACAGGCTAACCTCTACTCCAAAGAGGAAGGCAATATAATTGCATAACTTTCTATCCTGTATTTCCTGTAGGTTACTATAAAGCCGGTTTAATTCATGAAAACACAACATTTGCCTATATTGTGCATCATATTGCTTATTTTGAGGTAGAAATGTAGTAAATGTAGCCTTGGTTATTGTTTTAAGTTTTAGATGTAAAATTTAGACCCGCATTTTGATTTAATATGATGCATAATTCAGTCATCCATAGCGCTCCCAAAATATCGCAGAGGTTCACGACGGGTATTTCGTGTATGAAATTAGATCACAACGGCAGTGACTTCAATAGGAAGTATTAAAGCACTAAAAGACACCGCCGCTGATGAGCCAAGAAAGCAAAACGGAGTAGTTGGCAGATTTAAGGAGAAATTAGAGTCATCGGCAGCGCGCGAAACTCGCTCGAATAGGCAACGCGAGGTGTTCAGGATTGCGCGAACGCTTTATGGATATCGACACAAGTGCATAAGAGCGAGCAAATGAACAGCACTCGAGGATTAATCCTAATGTTAATTCTGGAGGAGTACGGACGACAAAAGGGAGGAGGATGCGGGGGATGAACGGGGAAGGGGGAGGACTCAACAACATCTGTTTTCTTTGCATTTCGATTGCTGAGTCATCTCGGCTCGATATTCGAGTCTCCATTGTGTGAGGGCTCCTATAGGGAGTTGAGGGGCGCATTGAAATGGATCGGATGGAAGTTCTTACGGAGAATGAAATAGTGGGTGGGCGGAGGATTGGTTCGGAAGTATTTTTTATCATATTTTTTTACTCCTGCGAGTACAGCATTCGGGTTTGAAGGCCCCACCGACTGCTTTCGGACCAACTCTCCTTCGCTCTATCTCTATTCCCTATTTTCGCTGCTGGAAAATGTAACGTGTAACTTAAAGAATCGAGGGAAAATTGAGATGATGTTATACATGATACTTCCTGGAGTTACTCTGCGAAATTCACATATTCACTAAGAAATAAATTTAATTTACTGTACCGAATCCACAAATGTTTAATATCACTAGCGGTTTGTTAGTGCGCACCATTGTAAGTTAATAACAGGACACAGTTATTTTATGATTTCTCTCAGTAGTCTCAGTAGCTCTCTCGGTTTTTTACAGTAATAGTACTAGTAGCGACACTAAAAATTATGTTTGTGGAGGCTCCCGGTGAGCCATGTGGGTAACTCGTTCGATTTTGGTGAAACCGAACCAGGGTTCGATTCCTGGTGGGGATCCACGTGCTGCCTCTCGGAATGATCTCGGCTGTCGAAGAACTGTGTATAATACCACTATATTTGTGGACTCGACACACTGAGTTTGATTAATTTCTTAGTGAGATAAAAGTAGGATAAAGTAAAGGAAAACGTTACCTTAGAAAATAAAATGCCTGGAACGAAATATTTCAGAAAAATCCAAAATATTACTCCGTTAATTTACAGTTTAATTCTGCTTTCTTCAGTCAATCAGGAAACCTTGAAAACATACCCCTTTCTTTTATTGCAAGCAACCAATAATATGTACTATGTCTCAGTTTATTTGTAAATAGTCCCGTAAGTGCAATGTAAGGAATGAAGCAATGCTTTTGAAGGGCACGAGTAGAGGAAAAAATACAAAAAATTAACACAATGTAAAAGCACAACAATTTTTGATTGTTTCATCATTTTCGTTTCATGAGTTATACTTGGAGTAATTTAAGTTAAAAATATATAAGGCGAGCTTATCATGGTATTTACCTCTCAGTGTTGTACAAAATGTAGTATTTTTTATATTAAAGGCAAGAATTACATTTGATGGATAATTCCTAAGTTTTACGCATGGTCCAAAATCATAAATGACCAAAGAATATTCTGTATATTGAATCATCAATCTATTTTTTATGGTTCCCAGGCAGAATAATAACGTTTCATGCCCATAGCGATTCTAAGATTAAAACACAAGGAAAAGGGTACACCTAGGAAAATTCCCGAGGAGAAACGGATATGAAGCGATTAAAAGCCAAAAATCTAACTAACTGAATAAAAATATGTACAGTAAATTATACAAGGATGAATTTCCAGTTCATTTGCCATATTACGATTGGAGCTCTGAGATGGAAAGATGAAAACAACCGTACTTTAAATTCAAATTATATCGACTTCCAATTGTTAAAAGGAAATAAGTGGTACTGCTGCGTGTAATTTAGATAATAGGGAGAGTAACTAACTGAATGCCTTTTCATGCACTTCAAGGGATATAGAATGTTGAACTGTAAGTTGATTCCTCGTGTTAGTTTTAATTAGAAAATTGGTACTTTTATTTCTCGGTGGCGAAGTAATAGGTCTGTTTCGTAAATTTAGCGTATAGAAGCCATAAACAGTTCGGGAATTGCTTTATAAAACAACATTTTCATAAATAAAATATGATTTACGCTTAAAATAAATTTTATCACCCAAAAACCGTATAGATATAATTACTTAGATAGTACGATTTAGTCTCCAGTTTCTGATTTGTTTCTAAACTTATAAATTATGACTAGAAAAGTAATAATAAAAATAACTTAACGCCCTTGTCTGAGGAATGGGTAGAAGGACAATAATTTTGATCATCCTTCACCCCTACGGTAATCGAAATCGCTTTTATCCTTTCACATTAGCGACATCGCGCTGGAAATATCCGGGAAAGCCCATAATTTCTGTAACAAAAGCCTCCCAAATTTTAAATTAACCGTAAATGAGCCATTTAATGGCTCTCGGAAGTATACGCCTGGACAGTGAATCCCCACGCGAAAATATCTCCGTAACAGTCAGTTAATAACGAGAGCCATTGTTCGTCGGAACGAAGCGGCCATCCATTCTGCGCTTATGGAATCCCAATCCACTTCATCAATTCCAAACCAGATGCGCCGTATTTATGGCATATTGGCCGCGGATTCGAAACGTTTTTCCGCTAACCTGTGGCTGCGCGGGCCTCCCATTACAAGTTGGCGTAATGAGAGCGGCGCTGAGACAATGGCGCCGATCCTTCGGAAAATTTCATCCCGTAATCGCCTATCTCCCGCACGGGTAACAGTCATTTGTGACCGAAAATTGACGTGCCGTCACAACTGCGAAACAAGTGGCGGGCGAGTGGGACCATTGTAATATTTATAGGCGAAGCGTAAACACGATCTCCATTATGGATCGATAATGACGCTTGAAAGAGTCGCGTGAGGAAAAATGCGGTTTGGAATTGAATGTGAAAACCCCTTTTCAATGGCGGGGGAAGTTCTTTCTCGGGGGAGTGTTGTGTGTGCCGCTTTTTCGCTTTCATTGCGTGCCATCTGTGTTTACTTCCTCGCTCACAGACCCCCCTGTTTCCACAGACGTACTCTACCAATATCCTACCTTTGAGGCACGGCCCTCGTCTCCGTTATCCAAACTATTCTGGGGACAATCTCCGAAATGGAATTCTTGATTAAAATCGAGATGGAAGTATTCCTCGCGAATGCGCCCGAAGTAAGTGGATTCGATCTGGAAACAATCACTCATTGGCCATTGTGTGTACTCCACTGCGGGATCTTTTTCATGTCTAAAATAATGTGATTTTTTGCAGGATGAATTTGAGTTTTGTGAAACGCGTAATTGTTGTGTGACTTTTGTCTGGGAAGGGTATTATACTTATTGCTTGAGCAGGCCGCTAAGAGAACCCTCAACATTTGGAAAAAAGACTAGAAATTGTCTCGGTATTCTTTGAATGTTATCTCAAAGGAAAAGATACTTTCCACTTTGCAGAACGTAAGAAATGTACTCTTCCGTGCGAAAGATGTACTGTCCGAAGTTTACGATTTAGATAAATTATTTGGATCAAAGATTCGAACCATAGTCATCAGGGGCAAATTTTTAACCTTAAATAAATTAATACTTAATAAGGAAATCAATTTCCTTTGGGGGATTTCCTCTAAGACCGCTTTCTGAGTTGTGTGTCACTCATATGACAATAGTCGTATCGGTCGCTCATAATCTATCTTTTGTTTAACACTTTTCCTTTATCTCCAGCAATCCCTCTATATCCCCTTTTTCTCCACTAAACGCCCACTTTTTTAACGCCCACTAATAATGGTACGGATCAGGGTTTGGTCTAAGGTAACTAATGCAAAATCCGAAAACAATTTTGAACATAAATTGTCGTCAGAACTCGTTCATAATATTTTCAGGCATTCTTCCTTAGAAAGAAATTTCAGAATACAGGAAATTTCCCATATTTGTAATTAGCTTTTATGAATATTTCATTTGAAATTAAGTCTCCATGGAAGTAAAGGAGACATTGAAATTCCATTGAAATAATTGGCTGTGAATTAAATTCATGTTTTCTAATACGTACATCATCAAACTTCTCTAGGTGAATTGCGAAAAATGTTTGCACGTGCTCATTTTGTAGCGAATTTCCGTTGAACTCCAGGAAAGTTTATCCTTATCCTCATTCTTAGCTTTTCAAATTAAATTTTATGGACTTCACATAAACCTGTCGCTGGGTCTACGCAAAAATGGGGACATCGTTTTCCCGTTTCACTATTGAGAAAACTTATAATCACTATTTGCACTTTGGTTTCTACTCGAGTTCTCAGGTGCAAACTTAAGTTTTTAGGAAAAATCTGCCATTTTCCATCTCTTTGTAAGAAGTTTGACTGTATATCTGGTTTTTAAAATCAGTTGAGCTTATTTCCGCAATTTATTCTTTATCAATGCAGATTGATTGATCTTTTGTGTGTTCATTCTTTTGTGTGTCTACAAACAGTTATGCTTTAATCAAAAAGTAATATATATGATTGAGATATCCTTACTCAAGAGTTAGTCCATTCTATCTACTTCACTTGAATCGTTCTACATGTGTTATATTGATATGTATGTATATATGGGTATATTTAAGGATGGGTAAATAGAACACTGCAAGCCATCTTTCGGCGTATGGCAGGGGGTGCATGCATCAAGACTCTACTTCCCTAATCAATAACTTTCGCGTATCGTTCGCGGAAAAATGAGTTTTTGGAACGACTAATTCTAGCATTTGTTTCTCTGATTTTGCTCTCAGTATCAGAATGGCTTATATAACAGGTAGGGCGCATAATATCAGCTATATATTTTAAGATTGTAGCTTCTCTGAACTTTTTGAGTAAATTAAGTATTTATTTAAATTTCTTCTCAAAATTCCCATCCTGCGCCCTCAATCATTTCAGTAACATTCACTGATCTGTCGTAACATTTTTTTAGGAAATCTATCGCCTTTCGCTGTACTTTTCTTAATTCTCGAATTATTAAGCTCGAATCTTTTTGTTGTCGCGTATCTTCGCAGAGAGAGCTAGTCGCTAAAACGACTCTTCCTCGCATCTATTTCTCATATTCTGCACTCGGTTCGAACGATGTAGCAGGGAAGTTGCATGATACCGATTTTTAAACTCCGATTCCATGGTAATTTTATTTTGTTTACCTCTTGAGACGGATCTCATATGATCATTATTGAGTGTTCTCGATTTTTCTTACTTACCAACGTGGGCACTTAATCGTAGATTGCTAATAAGGTTGATTTACCGTCCGTTGTTCAACGCATACCCTCAAACGAAATTCTCTCATTCAATCCCACCACTCTATCGCCGCCTTGCGTTCTGCAAACGTAAACGTAACACGTAAAATGTGTCTTCCGACGTGAAGAACGTTCGTTCCCATAGAAGTCCCTTCGCATAAAAAGATCGTGAGCCAGTATAAACTGCGATGCATTGAGTTCTCATTGTATCGAGTGACGGGTGCACTGGGAGGGCCCAGGGAGTGAATCGCGGGCGGAGCGCAAGTAATCTTAAATCGTCGTGTATAGAACGCCTATCTCTCGCTCTCCCATCTTCCGCCCTCCTTTAAGGCACCACCTTCCTTGAAAACTCTATCTCACAATCTACTCCACCGATTTCTTTGTCCGCTCAACCCCTTGCCCATCTCCCGTTCCCCCTCCACAGTGCCAAATGCACGTCCTATAAGAAAAGAACAAAGGGGGGGAGATGACGCAGGTCCAGAGAAAAAAAGGGTCTCTTCCCTCGACGCTCCGCCCACGAGATGGGGGAGACGCTGTGTCCCCGTTTAAAGAGATACGTGAAACTGTGTCTACTCTTTTTTACTTCCCTGGAGATGGTGTGGGAATCGTCGCTTCTTGAGTGAGTGCTACTTGACACCCGAGGTGGATGGAGAAGGAAAGGTGGGGCTGGGAATAATGGAAAGGGAGGTTTTGGGGGATAATGGGGATATTAGGGAGGAAAGAAAGACGGTTCTGAGAAGAGAAACGGGAGGGAATGGAATCGACAGAAATTCTGTTCGGTATAACGGATGCTTATTTTGAGTGAATTTAATAACAATATCACAGATCTACTTCGGAAATAAAATCAAAGGTAGTAAGTTCCGCTAAATACTTACTTAATCATTTATACCTTCTCTCGTTGAATAGATACCTTTGCTAATGTACAACTTTACTTTGTGATCTGATTTTCTAAGGATCTTTTGAAACAGTGCATATTTTTTTCTGGTACGTTCTTATTGTATTTACTATATGAAATATTCTTATTAGTGCAATATTAGTATTTTTACATTTTTAGCTGTCTTACGATACACCTATCTTCTCTTCGCGGCATCCTTCTGCTATGAATACGTTTTTTCCTCTCTTTGCGGAATATTCATATTTTTTTATCTACTAACCTTAAGTTTACTTTTCCTCTTTTTTATTCTAATCCTTAAAACAAATTTTAAAATTATTTTATATGGTGATTTTGGTGGGTTTGCGTATTTATATTTTTTATCATTATTCTTTATTTTTATATCTCTATATCCGTCTTCGTTGATTTCCACATTCTGTTATATCACTCTGTTCTTTAGTAATGGTTTAAATCTTAAAGGGAATTATTAAGTATCAATTTTGCTTCAAATAAAGTTGTATATAATAGATCATATCTATGATTGATATATATGGTATATAGTTACTATCTTGATACTATGCTGATAAACATTGATTCCACATACATATATATTTTAAATCAGAAAATATGGCGTTGAGAAAGTAGTTTTAATAGAAATATTGTGCGGTAATTGTGGATTGATGATATAAGTACATACAATTACAAGATTTTTGACATAATAGTTATCTTGGCGGAAATATGCTAAGTTTTCATGTTTTACCTTATTATTGAGGTCTGCTTTATGTACTCGCATTGGACGCATAAAAAGGAAGGCCAAAAACATTCAATGCAGTTACATAAAATAAGGGGAGATACATATGATAAATAAAGTAAATAGAAAGATGAATTGAGGTATGAATGTGAAAGAGGCTAAATGTGTATGTTAGGATATCAAGTTGTATTGCTAATAAATCATCCATTAATGTGCATACCTCACAAAGAAACTGCGTTATGGATTACTATGTGTTATTCTAGCAGTTTCTTCAACTTTTATCAGTAATTTTGCAAAGAGTTAACGTTAACATGGAACCTAGGGTAATGAAATATATGATAAGACATAATACCGGGATTTCATTACTTGTTTACCTGCGACTTATAACTGAGAAACTTACTGTTCACAAACTTACATTAATGTATGCAATACTAACTTCATAATTCAAAGAAGAAATTGATAAATTGTTTAATGAGTGATATTTGATTGTATTTGAATATTATTTTATGGTATTAGTATGGGCTATGATGTATTAATTATGTAGATCTCTTACTTACGAGTATGTATCTGTTTCAGATGCCTCAAAACCAAGAGCCAACCATTACTCCGTTACCAAGGCCAACCATTACGCCTCTTTACTCGAAGCTACGAAGCCGCCGATCTTAGGCATTTCCCCGCTACGTTGTAATGAAATGGCCATACACACCGACCTACTTCTGGAGCCAACATCTCGCTCACAATTGAGATGAGATTACGGCATTATATAACGTGAAGTAATGCATTTGAAGTAGTTAGTGAATCTCAAGGGATTCCTGTCTTTTTGGAAGATGGAGGGCGCACTTAAGATGGAAATTTTCTAAGGTAAAAATCCTCTTCAAATCCCATTTATCTTAGTTTTTGAGCAAAGAGGGCATGATTCGTCACGTGAATCTTAAAGCCAAGAAATAGAAGCTTTCGACTGCTATATATTGCGGAAGGCGATCTGCTTCAGTATTTTATGAATATCGGCCATTTTTCTTTGGGTAGACACTCCGTCTGAACGAAGAAAATAGAAAGTCGATAGTCAACACTTCAAAAAGTATCTTAAGTATCTTTAGGGTCTTACATATTTCTAAATTTGCATTTTATTTAAAATAATTACCGTTCTTACGGAATTAAATACTGTTTAAAATAAAAATAATTGGAAAATAACTCTAACCAAATTTAATAGCCCAGTCAAGTTACACACAAAAAATGGCTTGACCTTGCAAAAGCTACTTATAACTTATTTGATCAGTATGTATTTGATATTTGTTGTACTCAAAACTTTTAAAACTATTTTTTCCAAAAATCCATTTTGCGAAATTTCTGTTTTGTGCCATGTTCTATAGGGCCTAAGAGCGTTCTTCTAAATTCAAATTAAGGTTAAACACATTTACTACAAATTCATTTCATATAAGTTTCCTCGTGGGACGAGTAAATTTCCCGATATCTGGCAAGATAATTACGAAAATATTTCATTTTGTGTAAAAAATGATCAATTTATGAAGAGCCATTTCTCAAAAATTTCTGGACATATGGAGTTGTTTTGGGCTTAAATCGTAGGAAATTTATTTTACTTTAAAATGCAGTCGGTTAACTTTTTCTGTAGGACGCACACTCTAGGAAATATTGAGCTAAGAAGGAAAAAAGTGCAAAAAGGCGCTGTTTTTTTGTAATAACGCAGCTCGCACAGCTCTTTCGAAGTCCTAATAACATATTAAAAACTTTGAACTGCGTGAAAATCTGCAAGGTCGGAAATATAATTTGACTGGGCTATAGGTAATGGTTTTGACCGCTCCAGGCTAAACCTTTACATAAGTTCCATTTTGGATTCAGATTCAATGTAGACGATCATTACAGTCGAAGCTGGTTGTGTTGAGTTATATCTGGGGGAAATAAGAAGACATTATTTGAGTTGTTTTAGGTGGCGTTCCACAGAGCTAGGTCAGAATATCTGGAATTAGTATTTTTAATGTTGACGTGTTTTTGTATTCATTTAGCAATATGAGCTGACTTCGTTGTGCGATAACAATTATGCCAATAAAGTTTCAATTTTTGTAATTTTTCACTGTTGCTTCTCAAAAACATGTATAGGCTGCAGCCGATATACTCCATTATAGCCTACTCTAAACCAATTTATTATAATGGAAACTAGCATTTTAGTCAGTCTTTTGTTGGTCAACAGTCAACGCGTTGGTCCTTTCTCGCCGGGTTTTATCCCTTGCTTCGAAGACTTTGTACCGCACCCTGAAGCCAATTGAATCGAGTAGCCGATTGACAGACCGATGCATCGATTATATCGGTTTAATCGAGTATATCATCCCATTCCTCATCAGAAAATCTAATTACTTCCAAAAAGAAACTAGCGCACGGCTTGCGGCGAGATGAAAAACTCATTCCAAGAAAACATTCATTCCATTAACTTCCATGCTGCGCATACCTACTCGTTTTCCACGAGGCATTTTTCTCGCTTTTCAAAGGAGCATGGGTATCGCCACTTGTCCAAGCAGTCCACTTCAACGGTTCGACTCATATGGCGGTATTACAGCTCAAGCTTCCGCTACTTTCTCCGTAACGGTATACGGAGTTAAAGCGGCAAGTAAGCAGATTGCAGCTCCAGCGATTAGGAAAGCCCCAAAGAATTCCACGCGGTGTATTCGTTTTCTCCAAATCTGTGGAGGGAAACCCTTTTGAGTGCAACATGTGGACGATCCTCGGGTTATTTCGAGGGAATAAGCTGTCTTTTGGGCCGAGGATAGTGGGAGGGACGAGAATGACTCTCCCGGGGAGAGAGGTCAGCTTGGAAGGGTCCAACATACCTCTTTGGTTCCTTTATGCATACACAAGGCTCTTATTCGAGCCAGACAGTTTGCCGCCGGCTCCAACAACGCTGCGTTGCCACTTCGGCATATTTTCGGAGTGGTTCCAAACACGTTGGTCCTTTCTCGCCGGGTGTTATCCCTTGCTTCGAGGATTCCAAAGTATGGTTTGCATGAGAGTTAAATATTTTTCGTAAAACTTAGTGCTCTCTCACTGCATATTCTAAAGTGGAATGTTCATCCCAATGCGTGTTCCAATAAGATTTTTCCATTTTAAAGTCAACATTTCCGTTCATCATTTACAAGTTGGAAAGAAATTAGAAAAGATACATGACTGTTATTTCTTATCAAATGATAAGAGAACTTCAAAGCCGTTAATTTGAATTCAGTGACCACAGTAGAATATTGATTGAAATAAAATAGAAAAATAATAATTTAAACACAGTTAATAGTAAAACATTGATAGAAATAATATAGAAAAACAATAATAGAAAAATGGACGATTTAAGAAAAAAGACAGTAACAGAATAAGAACAACAAGTGATGTTGTACACATTATTATGAAATAATCTCACTTTTAAATTTTGGAAAATTATGATTTAATTTTGTCTTGGTGGAATTCAACGAGACACCGATTAAATCTGAGGAGAAATTAACGTTAATTTTAGTTTAAAACCAAGGTATCTTCTGGTTAGTTATTGATTCTCATAATTACATTTATTGCAAGTTACTTTTCAAACACAACGCTGACACACGCTTATTTTGCAAGAACAGTTAGAGATAGAGTTATAGAGATACGTTAATAAGAAACTGCTACCGCCATCTTGCGTGAAAATATTCCTGTCAATGATCCTGGCATTGCTGTGGTTAATTCTAAATTGCGCGTAATTATCTGCGAAGTAGAAGGCGCAACGTTAAGGAATGCGTTGCTCCTACATTAACATAACTTCAATTTTATATTTTATCAATTGAAGAATGGAATGGATTGAAGAATAAAATAGAATGAACTGTGGAATAGTGGATCAGATATTCTCCGTGGAAAACAATGGACGACAACAGAGAAAAAGACTGTAAATTTTCGACGTCTCTACGAAACCCACAAAGTAACGCCTGACAATATCAAATTGGATGAGCCACTTTAAGTTGCTCTTGGATATCATATCTCAACCAATTGATGATTAGAAATCATCATTAAGTTAAGATATGAGTCGAATTAGAAGCAATATCATAAACTTCCTTATATTTTATGACGTGGAAAAAATTCTTACCCGTTTCAGTAAACAAATTCAACAACAATAGATGGTGTAATACAAAATGAGGCCGAAAAGGAGGAGTTTTTAATAGATAATTAGCACCTATTCTATAAACCACCAAGGAACAAGTTTAATGGAGAGTTACCCACAGTGAGAGGAACCAACAGTGGTATCATCTAGTCTCCTGCACAGAATGAAACAATTTTTGGTGCTGGATTCCCTGTATATTCCCAGTGAATATTTTATTTTAGATCTATTCGCTCACTGTCTTAGGTTGCTTCATTCAAGGGAAGTATTTTAATCCTTTAGTATTTTCTACATCTTCTTCAATTGGAGGCTTTAAAATGGTTTTAAAGAAGCCTGCTTGAAACATGGGAACTTACTTTAGCTTGGAAACGCATAGAAATCATACCAGAGAGGAGATTTGGAACAAATTTTTCGAAAATTAATTTCCTGGACTTCAAACTTCAAATTGGCAAACAAGTGAACATACATTGCAAAATAATTTCGTCTGTTACTGAATTCCCTGTCCGAGTCTGTCCAAGATTGGTTATTCAAAAAAGTGCCAATTTCGGAGTAAAATGTGAAACAAATTTATTTCGCCAGCTAATATTCGCCATAAATTGAAACGGAATCATAAATTTTATGATGATAACGAATCGTATGGGATTCCGTTTTTTTCTTTTAACTTTATCTCTCCCACGGACGATAGAAGGGAAATGTTTGTTTAATGATTATTTTCAAACTTAAACAGGTATTTATTATTTACTAATATTTATAGAAAACGAATAAGGAATTTCGTTGCCAAAGAGTTCGCCAGATTCCTTTCCCTCAACTTCAAACCTCCAATTTATAAAATATCACAAGGTATGTTTGCGCGGCATGGAGAATATCTTAATTCGGAAATGAAAATAATAGCAAAGGAATAACAAGTGTGTAAATTAGTGACATGGCTGGGACTCGAACTTAGGTCTCCCACTTTCCGGGCAGGTATTCTAACCACCGAACTACCGTGCCGCGTTGTTATTTATTTGGGATTTTCGTAGGTTTTACAACCTACTAAGTCACCTTCCTTTCCTTTATCTTCGAAAATAATAGCTGTTTAAAGTATTCTGAGTAATGATAATGACACTTTCTGATTTCAGAGGAAGCCTTCATCAATATTAATGAGAATACGGTAGCATTTATCCACATTTAAATCTACTATGAACATGAAAGCATGCCTCACGAACTCAAACCAGAGATATTGAAATTTATACATTTGGCCACCGTTAGTTTCTACACCATTAGTTTGTTCACCGAATTGTGGGAGTCAATAAAGAACTTAAAATAGTTGCAGCAATGAAAAACGTCACCTCTGATGGTGGTGTATTGATCAATACATCAATGAAACTTAGTGTCTTCAGCATTTTCCCTTTTATTCAAAACTTCGTATTTTCAAAGCTACTTTACATTTCTTCCGACGTGAAACAAGATTTTCTTATTTTCATCTTTCTCAGTTAAAATACAGTCATTTATAATCTCTTTCAGAGGGGAAATCAGAACCTTTTTTACTCTTTCGATGTAATGCACCCTAACTGATTGACGTAAATACTAATCGTAATTTAGGTAATAAATATGAGCTAACCATAGTTTGTGGAATTTTGTTAACAATTGTATTTGGAAACGTTTAATGACCAAAGGAATTTATACGAAAATTACTGAGTATTCAAGTATAATGATTTCTTTCAAATATTTTTGTCAGAAAGCACAGTTTTGGAACAAATAGTATTTTATGAGATGTTGCGCAATGCATTTACTTTTAAAATCGAGTACACTAAAAACCGAGGCGGATCTGTTCCATTTATGTTGCGTAAATTACATTGAAAACGTCTTGATGATCATGCTATTGTGATTACCTATGCTGAATTCATCGATGCAATTCGCCTCAGTAATGAATAGCAGTTAATAATGGAATCTGGAGCGTTTCATCTACTCCGTACAAAGAAGAGAATTGCGTTCATCTCCTTTGTATCACCTTACCTTCGTCGGTGCAAGTCCTTACTCATGCAGAAATATTTTCCAGATTCTCAGAAGAGAAATTGAGCCCATAACAGGCCGTGAATAAAGGACTTCCGGTGCCTGACAGTTGCTAAGGAATGAGATCTTCACAGGTGCTTTTTCATTGAGTACAAAGCCGATCCTTCTTTCACCACAGATTGTACTAATACCTTGGATTCGAGGAGCATTTTTCAAACATGTCATGTTCAGCTCATTACATGAATGACGTCGGCATGGACGTGAGAGTCATAGTTAACTATAAAAGTCAATGAAATATTTCATTGTGGTTGACCTCTACCATCTATGGGCTTTAGAAGATGAGATGTCGCAAACTGCGCATTGATGATTCGGCGTAATTATCTGTTTTCCATACTTAAAGATTTGACAAGAGTATTGATGCGGTTATAAGAAAAAGTGCGAAGTAATTTGAGTTCCAAACGAATTTTAAATACTTCGATAATAAAAAAGTGCTATTGTAAGTTCAGTGTTTTAGAGAGCTTGATGAAAACGGAGGATTTTGTAAACATTTAAAGTACCGAGGGAAATGATTTATTCTTGTACTTAAGTTTAAACTAAGATATGTTTTCGCAGTTAGGCTACCATAACTATAAACTTCTAGTGTTACTTGCTTCGATTTCATGCTAAGTTTTAATTTTCGAGAACGAGTACAAAGAGTATACCTCGACTTCTACATACGAAATTTTTACTTACTCCATTTTGATTGAGATGAGATACGAACCAAATGCAAACGAGAATATATAAAAAACTGGGATTCGAGATACAAACTTTTGAAGTTATAAACTTCGAAATTTAACGAATTAACTTCCGAAGTTTAGGTACCACTGTGCTATTAAAATAGAAAGTGTAAAGTTTCGGTGAAAGTTGTTCATGATTTTATATAATAATGTTTCGAGAGTCCACGATGCCGGCGTACTTCGCTAGTAACCTGTATTCCGTAGTTTTGGTCATTCTGAAACGGAAAATACCTTGAATCAGAAGGCATCATGTGAAACTATCAGGTCTTTCTTCGAATCCGTTCTATCTGCTTTAAAATAGTCTTACATCGAAATTTGACGAAATGAATTTCTATACTATGTAAATCTCACTTGATGTTTATAAAGAGACTGGGAAGTTAAAGGTTTCGAATGCCTAAGTTTGTTCAAATAACAAAGGCCGCATTGATCGCTGGAAAAAGCAACAATATTACCGCCCCTGACTTACTATAGTAAATAACTCCCTTTTGTCAATCCAAAAAAATAAACCTGTAACTAAAGCTAAACCTGTAACTCCCTGCAATCTCTATATTATAAGTCAATAAATTGTTCATCTAACCAGAAATTCCTCTTATCTCTCTAAAACCCAAGGTTAAGCTTCGCAAATTAGAAAGAGAGCGATTGATTTCTTTAACTTCTCCATTATTTGGTGTCACAGTTGACCGCCTCCAGGTAGACTCAGCCTATCCGAAGTTCAAAATTCCTTTCAACCGATAGACTTGCTTCAACAGTTTCCGAGAAACCGTTCCCTTAGACTACGCTTTTGCCACTCACAACAACCATAATCAATTTATTTCGCTACAGATTTTGCAATTTAAACTACTCCCAAAGCGCAGACCCTGTATCGGCGCTCCTTTTAGCATAAGAAATAAAAATGTCGAACGCTTTTCTCCATCACGCACACACCTGACGGAAAAAAAACCGCGAATCAAAATATAATCTCATTGAAGGCGAAATTAGTCCCGGCCTTGGTGCAGGGGACCAGGGCTTCGAGAAAGCGGGAAATTGGATGAAATGGGCGTGTGAACGAAGTTGCCTTAGCGGAGGGAGGTGAAAGGAAGCTGGGCTGAGAAGGCAGATTAAGCCGGAGATGAGGCAAGTTTGCGCTCCTGGTCTTTTGAACGTGGGAAACTGGTAACCATGGGTGAAGGCTCATCTCATTACGATCGAAGATCGCCCTGTCAATCAATCTCGATTACAATTGAGGGGGGAGGGGGGTCGATCTCCACCATCTTTGGAATAATCTCACCCTTTTGCCGACCGGGACCCTTCCGGCGAAGCGAAATGGGGACAGGTCGTCATGATTCGATTTGGAGGTTGTCTAGGGTGGCGGATCCATCGAGGGTTCCATCGCGTGTCGCCTTCTCTCATTCTTAAGCAATTAAAATGCTCAAGAAGAGATATGGCCGAGTTTTACGAAATACTACGTACGATTTAGGTATTTCTATGGATTGAACGCTTGGGAAAGGATTGGAGAATTAATGAAAATCGGAGATAAGAAAAGAGAGAACGGACAGAATGTGGTGATTGGATCACAGGTAGATTAAAGCAATGGTCCCCAAACTACTACCCGCAGGTTGAAAGGTTTTACGCGCCCTGCGGATTGAGTTATACTCTCAATCAAGGTTCAATTATACTATTATTCGCAAGGAAATGGATGAAGATGCACCAAAAGTCTTGTGGTTAGGAATATTCCAGAGGAGAAACTGACATAAAAAGTTGACTTGATTACGAAGTTTCCCAACCGGCATGAAGAAATGTTCTGGAAAGATAGCACAATGTTCATATCATCCGCTCGGAGAGCAGAAGACCCAGGTTCGAACCTGTCAGACTTTTATCATGTTCGTTTCTCTTCGGAAATTTACTATAACTGATATTCTAATCTGAAATAATGAGATCTATAAAGTTCCTATTTAGGAAATTTATATTTGTTGCTCTTATATATTTTGTTTTATTGCATATGAATATTACTTCTTCCATTCCATTATAAGCACGATAGAAAGTATTTGAAGAAAAATAAATAAACACTTCCATAGTTTCGACCCGCCCAAAACTTTATATGCACTAAAAAAGTTCTCATAAAGAATGCACTAAAAGTTCTTATCTAAAAGATTGGGAACCCCTGGTTTAAAGATCAAAAGCGAACGTGGAAAGGATGTATGGATGTTTGAAGAGAAAATTTTGCAAGGATGAGAATGTAATTATAACAATAATTTTAATTGGAATTATCCTGTATACATAGGAAATGTCACAAATGTACGTAGGTAGATATTACGTTAGAATTAAAATACAGTACTTGATGCAAGTAAATGATACTTATATTACAATATAACAGCAAAAAATGCTTGATCAATTGCACGATTGATACATTCATATACATTGCTATTAGGGCTGTCCTTATCTCGTCAATAACGCAATATTTTTTCAAGTGCAACTCAACCATGTGTCGAGCGCAAACTATTTATTAAAAAATCGAATACCGCAAGCTTTAGTTTTCAGAAATGGATCAACGATTTTGTATTCCGTTAATTCTGTAGTAGGATTACATGGTTCATTTTGTTATTTAAAGGGAGAAAATCAGAAAACTTCAGCTTAAAACTTATTGCTCCGTAGCTCATTGGTGGTGAAGCTCCGAAAACCAAGCGCCCGCACTTATTCTTTTCGCTAAAAGATGGAAAAAAATTAGAGGGAATTTTGATAGCTAGGCTCAGAAGTAAAACAAAGCACAAATAAAATTAGATAATCCGGCCTAAAAGAGAGTAATTAATCCGTTTATACAAGTAAGAAAGATGTGGTCTGTAATTCTTTTATAAGAGGATTATTCACACGACCAGTTTCAGCTATAGTTCGCGATAGTAAGATCAATCGCTGAAACGGACCTCTTGTGAAATAAACACCAAATCTTTCTCATTTATACGAATGAATTTAACAATATCGAGGCCGCATCTGTTGAATTTATTTAAACGTTTTTCACAAATAATTATCTTACAGAATAGTAAGTATTAACTAGTAAGAGTAAGAAGTAAGAATAATTTTAATGGAATTTATTTTGTTTTCGACGTTGTAGTAACTCTGCGAAAGTTTTTTTCCCGACATTGTGTGATGATATTCGTTATTTTCATAAGGAAGGCTCATTGGGCGATTGTCTGTTGCCTGTCTTTGCCACTGAGAGCGTTACAACTTACCTTCGCTCAGACGTTAAGTTGAACGTACGGCAAGTGAATTGGATCCTACGAATGAAATCTGTACCCGCGAACTTAAGGAGATGCAGCACAAGTCAAAGTGTACTGTGAAACACTCCAATAAGCGACAAATAGCTCATGGTGAAATACCTAATTTTAGGTTAAGAAATAAAGGCTAAAAAGTCTTCCAGGTGGAAGGTTATTAGTGTCCCATCATAGCATCTGGGATCAAAGGAGAGGTTGCTCTGTCTTGGTACCTTAATTGGTTAAGTAAGTGGTAGATCCGGGTTCGAGTACCAGGTACGGTAAACTTTTCTATTTGAATTCTTCAACAAATTGAATCTTATTTTATGTGATATTTCTCCATTTCTAAGTCATTGGAGACAGAAAATATCAGCAAAAACCTTCCCANCTAGCCGCCGCAATCGTAGCTTTTCCTATCCTATCCCGATTCAAATATTAATTTATCAGTACATATATCTTCAAAATTAGCTCCCTTTCGTTTAATCAAATTGAGATAAAAATGTCTAAAAATTATAGGAATTTCTAACGATATTTTGCTCTGAATTTAACTATTCGAGATTCCATCTACTGTAAAAAATGTTCTACTACTAATATTCACTCAACAAGAGATAGATCGAAGATGGTGTCACTAACGACAAACAGCATCTTTAATGATATCTCATAATAACAAAATAAGTAAGCACTTCGTTATTTCCACAGAGAATATTTAATCTAACGACCGGTTTCGGCTCGCGCCATCATCAGGATAACCTGATGATGGCGCGAGCCGAAACCGGTCGTTAGATTAAATATTCTCTGTGGAAATAACGAAGTGCTTACTTATTTTGTTATCATTAGATATCATTAAAGATGCTGTTTGTCGTTAGTGACACCATCTTCGATCTATCTCTTGTTGAGTGAATATTAGTAGTAGAACATTTTTTACAGTAGATGGAATCTCGAATAGTTAAATTCAGAGCAAAATATCGTTAGAAATTCCTATAATTTTTAGACATTTTTATCTCAATTTGATTAAACGAAAGGGAGCTAATTTTGAAGATATATGTACTGATAAATTAATATTTGAATCGGGATAGGATAGGAAAAGCTACGATTGCGGCGGCTAGAGTTGAAAGAATGAGTCAGAGTCGGGACAGGTTACTTTGAGGGAAGCTGCAATTGATCCTATCAATTCCTATTCTCACGTCCATTATTCCCTTTGCCTACATTCACCTTTCACACCCCGAATTCAATATCCTTTTCAGAGGAAGGGCCTGCAGGGTCCCGCTCATATCTCTTACATCTACTACGGTTCGCATTCTGCCCTTCTTGCCTTCCCTCCTCCGTGAAAATTCCTTTTTCTGCTCTTATACTTTTCGGCGTTGTTTCGTTCTACACATTTCCCTCTCATTCTCTCTCGATAAGGTTTGCATTAGAAATGTATAATGAATATGATATTACATCCAAAATTCTGGTGTAATTTAGCATTATTAACCGTATGGAATGTTTATGGACCAATTTTGTTGTATTGATGTGAAGAGACCTTTATACTTACCAATTAAGATTGAGACCATCATCGTGAGATTTATTTCTTATGTCAGTATAAAAATCTGAATAAAAATTTACATCTTGATCATTAATAAGTTTTAATCTCAGGAAAAGTGATAAAATGCGTGGGATTGGTTAATGTGATCTCTTTTTCAGCTAAAAGACTTGTATTTTTATATTGAAGTAGTGAAAGTATTTCATTATCAGTGATTCTCCATGTCGGTATTTATAATAACCTGAAATAATTTAAATTACTATCTAGTTTATTGGCGCATTATCGGTTATTACAGACAGAAGTATAATTAAACTGCTAGAAACGTCGTAGGAGATACTCGATTCCTCATCCCTCGCATAATTTGCTTCCCAATTTCGATTTCCTGATTTTTTTGATCTTAGTTCGGCTTCTAAGTGCGTAGCTCCAAAAAAAATTTAATTAATGGGTTCTTCAAGTGTTTAAGTTCATTTTTAAATATTTGGTTACCTTGATAATACCGTAGATTGTAACAATTGGTAATTGAACTCAAATTCACTAATTTAGTAATGGAAAAATTCATTCAATAATTGACAAATTCTCTCAAAAGTTCACAAATGTGAAACTTTCGCTCTAATGCAGGAATTTAATAGTGAATGGTTAATTTTTCTCTTATCTTCTAATCCTATTCTTATATACGCATTTTAATTCATTATATTTGTTACTTTCAAAACTGTATTTTGCTGATAACTTTCTTACCGGTATACTCTTGGTATTTATTTCTGACACATTAGTCACCCTCCTTCACTCGTTTTTTCACAAAGGTTTACATTATACGATTTAATGTTTTTATATATCAAAGCACTGATATTACTATTCATTTCTTATAAAGAAAAGTCCTTAACTTTGCCAGTAAGCATGAGATGTTAGTAGAGCCATCTTTTCTTCAATTTTTTAGATTCTGGGGTAGAATTCACTCGGCTGCCAGCAATGATTTTGACAAATTATACAAATTACTCAGAGTACAAGGGGGACCGCTGGGTATAAAAGCTTAGACACACTTGATGAAGAAGAAGAAATTGCCGTAGAAGAAACGTAACGAAGTTGTTTAGAATCGCAATTTTAGACAGTCCAATTTTATTTACAGGTTGCGGGCTCAGAACCTTTCGATTGACGCTTAACGTGACGACGGTGATTTCCAAATTTATATTCGTCACGATTACCGATGGATGCTGCCGAAGCCAGCTTGACTCTTTCCAAAAGATGAGGCGAAAATAGCAATGAAAGTTGGTAAATATACTTTTTCCTTTTCCCTCGGAGTTTATATAAACGGTCAGTGAGAAATGACGGGCATTTTTCTCGGAAAGCGCCGAGGGTCCGTCGGGGAAATCGGAAAAAATAAGTGATACAAAACGAGATATTTATAATTCATTCGAGCTCTGACACAGGCTTACATTTCCGACACAGCGGACTTTCAAAGGGGCATTAATCAAACAGACGTCATACAGCTGCAACGAAAAAATTCACTAGCCCCAACTTTTAAAGTAAGGTACCGGTTGGCCAGAATACAACTTTAGCTTTCATACGTCCCCTTCCTCGCCGCTGTAAATTTTATAACTGATTGTTAACAGTTAAGCTAGGCTGGTTCACTCACTATCTGTTGGTACTTGGTGTAGTTGGAGGCTGCTGGTTAAAATCTTGTTGGGGATTGTTAGAATGGTGTGGATAATATAATAATTTTCTTGAGTCTTCAACGTCTATGAGCTTTATCTACCTTTTTATGCTAAATATTAACACCGACCCTATAATTTGGTAGAATATTAGTTATGGCTTGGTAGATATCCCATTTTACTAAATCTACTATTCTATAATGTCGCCAATAATTGTTTTCATTGGCCAAAGAAATCTTGGGATTTCAGAAAATCGTGTTGTTGTTGCAGACGTTTAACAGAATCCATTTTCAAAAATTTCACAGCAATTCTCACAAAAATTATTGCTTATATAAAATTATCCACCTTATTTTAAGGATTTATTTACATTGATACGGATATTATAAACAAAGGATGTCCAAACTGTAGTGAATCCTACGATTCCTGGTACCGTTAGATTTTTTTCACCTGCATTTCCATTTTTTTGTATGTACGACCACTTTTGGAAATACTTTAGATACGACACTTTTACGAAATTCTTTCGGTCTGCTTTGGTTTTTGATGATTTTGATTTTTTAATAATTGAATTTGTTGTTTCACGATCATTTAAAGCGTATTTATTTATAGTTCTCTTTTGGAAGGACTTCCTTGTGTTATATATTGTGTCCTTTTTCCCTTGTTCAGCTCTATTAACAGCTTCCTGTATATTACTCAACAGCCGCAGTTACTTCTACAACTAGCCTACAATACTATAAACTCCTTTTTGTTTTATTTTTGCCATCTGATCCCAATTATAATGAAGTGCAATCGAATGTGAAGGTAGTCAGAATTTTAAAGGAAATATTTCAAAGCAACGAACAAAAATCTAAAATGTCTCCACATACCGTGACACCTAATTATCCCCTATATATCCCTATATCCCCTATAGTATTACCATTTTATGAATTAATGGCTAGTGATTTGTTACGTAGAATTCATTAATGATTTGTTTTTCGAACAAGTTAACTTTCCAATTCTAATGCATCATCTGTATCTACCTTTATATTGCAAAGTAGAAACTTTTTATGTTACTGGAGGACAGTTTTTAAAATCTCAACTTCAATTCTATTACAGATATAACAACGCGGAAACCTTTTTCTAAAGGTTTAAAACTACCCTTTGACTTGCCTATCTGAAATTGCGGAACCTCGAGTTACGAACGTAATTCGTTCCCGTTCGTGGTTCGTAACTCCAAAAGTTTGTACCTCAAAACCCAGTTTTCCATTTTATCTCTTCGCATTTTTTGGTTCTTTTCTCGACATTAAGATCCTATTTAGTCATAATGGAGTCAAATAAGTTCGCGTTACTATCTAGAGCGGTATGTAAGTCCAGATACTGTATCAGAATAAATTATCAAAATTATCCGCGATTTTTTCTGATTTTATGTCTAGTAATATCCAAGGAGAAATAAATTCTTTATCTATGTACTGTAGCTTCAGGAAGTTTTAAAATCATTTTCATTTTACATCCGCCACACTATTATCATAAGTCAGGTTATGGTGATTTTGTCTTATAAACCTGAACTAATCGACTGTCCTCGACATAGGCCTCATGAAAAATGATAGTTTATTCTTCTCATCGATGAGCGTTGTTTGTAACATTTCATGTCGACCCTTTTAACTAACTTATTTCTATGCTCAGTATTATATCCAGGAAGGAGCATAAATGAGGGTTCTCCAAAGCTTTTCATATCTCCCTGAAAATATGCCTCGAATAAAGCCAAAAATGTCGCACGGTCCTCTCCATTACCATAGGAACCTATTCCGAAAAGTTCGGTCGCTCCGGCTTTATTATTTTTCGAGTTATGGACCGACCGGACCCAAAACACACATTTTTTATTTAAAAGCGCTAAAAAATCCCAAATTGCTTGGGCAAATTCGGGAAATACGTTAACAGATTCAACTTGTTAGCGTCGGTGGAAACAACAAAAGGTGAAGGCGTATTCTTCCCTGGTGTTTGATGCGGGCTCTTCGGAAGCCATCGAAAATTTTTTTTCCGAAAGAGCGTATCTTTTTTTCGACCCGCCCACTCTCGCATGCTTTCCTCGATTGTTTTTCCAACTGCTTCTCATCTCGCCTCTGACCACTGGAACTCTCGCGAGGGCTCCTTTTTTATTTCACCCTCCTCGCACCATCCGACGTCCTTTTCAGTTGGACCTCATTTGCATCTGTAGTGTCCATGACCCTCGTCAAAGACTTATGAGCGAGAGGTGGAGGGGAAGTGGAGGGAACCAGTTGGCTTTGATGGTGGGAAGTCGGAGAGAGAGGCAGGTGTGTTTGAGGAGAACAGATGAGTACAACATTGCGCTCCGATGTCCGAGAACTCTTAAGACCTCTTATTTTCCTATCTCGCCGCAGATTGTCCATTCTCTTGGGGTCCTTTTTGCCTTCAAAACTCGATCCATATAGGCTCTCTGTTGGCTCCTCCATGGCCTAATCCAAATTGCCTTTTCATTGCGACTGGATGGAGGTGGGCTTTTCGCTTTCGGCTCCGTCGTGTGAAATTCGCCTCGTTGTGGAGTTATTCCGGAGTTGTTGCGCACCCCGTGTTTTCCCTCTTTAGTTGCCAGGCATTTCGAGTCCCGTGTTTCCCGGGAGTCGATTTGGAAATCAAGACAAATAACTAATGTTTCGGTCAACACTTGGGCTTGTATGCTCAGCTCTTTCGAAGAATTTTATTTCAGTAACCACGAGATATTGGCACATTCCGGAAGGTGTGAGGAGATTTCAGGGAATGGATTTAAAATTTAAATTAAATAGCGAATGTGTTACTCGACAGTTTCTAAATGTACGCACTCTTTTCAAAAGGATTCTCAGGTGAGCGATAGTGCCATAGAAAAATCATATCCTCCTAAAAATGTTTAGACTATCAATGGAATTTATTACTTACTATAAACAGCTCTTTCATCCTGTAACTTACAATTAGGGAATAAATGAGTAAGGGGTTAGCGTACCAACCTAGCAACACTGGGGTTAGAAGCCTGGTTAGCGCATGGTTGTTTATATTCCTGACTTGAAAAAGGATAATTATGAGAGTGGAGTATAAAGAATTAAATTTGCCTAATAAATTCCTCATTATTATTAATCAAGAGGCATATAAGGGGTGGAAGTTTACCGTGTTTACAACCGAGAGGAGTTGTAAGATACGTTTAATATTCAGCTATACTAAAAGGTCAATAGTTTCATCGAGCTGTAATGCGACTCATTGATACACTGTCCATATTTCCTTAAATTTAGAGCACATTATGGCTTTACTTCAAGAATAATCATACAAAATGTTCTTACATTCGAGGTTGCTGTCCTTAAGAATACTTCTAATTAAAAACAAGATTTTTATCAACTCTCAACTTTTAAAAGCCATAGTTACTTATCTTTCTTAAATAAAAAGCTATGAAGCAGCGAATTTAACATCTTTATTTCCATCTAAGAATTTCATGTTTTCCAATAATTTATCTTTGCTATCGAAGGCAGGCTGCAAATAAAGTTCCGAATTCAAATTCCTCATAAAGTTATTTTATGTCGCACATCTTTCACCTAATTTAGAAGAGCTGATTGTCCAGGATAAAGCGGGACAGTAACGTTATTGTTTTGTACCCCTCATGGTTATGAGCCCCGGAAAATGTCCCGCATTTGAACAATTTTGTCGACTATCTTAAAAATCGGTTAACCTTTTATTAGACATGTGGCATGTGGTTACGTGGTAAACTTAGATTAAACCGAGGATAACTTCAGTAGAAGCTATCTATTTTTAACACTTTAAATTTCTAGTGACGCAAACACGTCTAACCAAAACGTATGAGAGCTAAATGAATTGTGATCAAATTTGTCTCCACAGAATGGTAATTTGGGACACATTAGAAGATTACGTTGATTTTTGTTTTCGCACTAAACTTCCAAGTATAAAAATTTCAATAATTAATTATCATTTGGGTCATATAGATTCGACGCGATTACTTAAAGGTTACGGACACTGTCGGAGGGCATTACGTTTCATGTGAAATCCTTCAGGGAATGAATTATTACTGATATCAATACCCCAATCTTAGACTGCTGCTGTCAACTTCTTAAGTAATTGTTACATAATTTAATTGTAGTATTCATTATCAGAGTTAGATAAAAGAATTTTTTCTCGGTTAGTATTAGATTAAACTTTAAAACACGCCTAAAGTTATACTGTCAAGAAATTGCCGAAACTACAAATATCATGATATTTAATATAATAACTTTTTATTTAGATTTACTAAGTTACTTATGTTTGTATAAAAATTTAAAAGTATCGCAGAAAAGAAGCTGCTCTTGCTTTTATTCTTTACGCTCTTAATCAATGACGATTCTATTGTAGGTTTGCGTGTCTCACTTTTCCCGGATTGGCAGGTGAGAAATCTAGAAATGTCCCGCATTGGCGTCCTGTACGTCTGGCAGGTTCATCCTTGTATGTATATACTTTGTGTACAAGGGAAGGTCAAAAAGTGAAGACCTCTTGAACAACTCTAAGAACAAGGCACTGAGGTAGTGATAACTTTCTAGGTATTCCTTTTCACTGCCTTAGTTCTAGTGTTTCGATATTTGTTTTTCAATCATGCGGGAAGAAAGGAAACGAGGAAGAGTTAAGATATCCCATTTGACCTAACCATGTATTTGTTTTCTTTATTTGTTCGGTTCATTCGCCCAATCTCGACTGTATACCTTCGGATGCTTAAGCAGACGTGTTAAAGATCGCTTCTTCTTTTTAAGTCGACCCGAAGTCGCTTATAAGAGAAGTAACAATCTTCATGTAGATCCTTGTTACTCTTCGGTAATCTTCTAATCACCGTTAATGAAAAAGATTTGTACTTGTTTACTTTAACGCGCACCGTTGCTTTAATGTATCAAGTTAACGGCCGAGAGGACGTAAAATATCTCAATTGCTAATACTACGGAGGTTCATGTTTTAAGATGACTTGGAAGCAGCATAAAGAGCCGGAGGCACTAATCGAACCGCTTCCGTATTCGAGTGTATGTCTCACTCATTTTCCACGAAATAAAAATAGATTTATGGTTTAAGTAGGCTTTTTCTCGTTTTCTGTTAGGACCCGAAGAGTGCTAATTGGGGAACGTGCGCATAAATTCCAATGAAGCCAACTTCATTTGTAAGTGAGAAGGTCGAGGATCACGCAAGCATAATTTACTTCTATCGGACGAGCCATTCATTCGCCTTCCCTACCTGAGTTTGCCTCTGAATATATGTGCGTCCCTTCCCCCGCCTTTGACAGACCCAATTCAAGAAAGAGGAGAACAGCGCCTTTGAGAAATTTTACAGATTTATGGTATTTTGCCAAGGAATTTGCGAACGTGGCTTCTGTCACATTGGAAATTTAAAAGGTAATTATTCTTTTGTGACGGAATCGATGCGTTCCCTTCTGAGCCGGCTGCTTCTTTATGTTAAGTCATATCCTTTCCATCACAATGCAAGAGACACATGTCCGCTTTTCTTTTCAGCATTCGTGAATACATGCGTGGCATTTTTCTTTATGTTCTGTCTTCTATCTCATGCGAATGGTTCTGAATTCTCGGAAAACTCGTGGACTTTGTTTTGTTGGGTGCTTTTGGAGAATGACAGATACGTTGACCCGTATCAGATATGTGTAATGAAATTACATTGGAGCGATTTCTTCGCCTAATGTTTTCACTCTCTCCATTTTATCTACAGAATCTCATTCCATTAACGCACTGCAACATCGTCGCAGCTTACAAGCTTTATAACTATGAAGTAAAAAGGAAAAGTCGAACTTTCACAAATCACAGTATGTATTTAATGATGACCATAGTTTCGAGTCATAGAGTCATCATCAGATATATATATCTCCTAGAGACGAAACCATCGTCGTTTTGCAATAAATATTGAGGTTTGTAAATTTTCGACTTTTCCTTCATGAAATCTTACCACGAAGTCACGGTACAAGCGGTTGATTCTGTATTACTAGGCTTAGTATGCGTCCCGTTTGACTCCCTAGTTCCCTCCCCTGGTTCTAGAGGTATGGTCCCGGTTAAATTTTAATTTTGACCTGTTTTGAATTGGACTTACATAAAATTAAACTCGTTAAATTCAGATGCGTAAAATATATTTGAAATAATACGATAACTTATTTTTGGACATTGCTCAAAAAATAATAGTAGCCTACAAACATATAAAAATGGCCAAAATTATAGTCCTGGTTTTTTCCCGATCTAGATCCAATCAAAATTCTATCTACCCCTGTTTCTTGTGATCAGAACATGGTAATCCAACGTATTACTAAAGTCGTCAACATTCATTTTTGGACTTCAGTTTTTAAGTCATAATCTCTATATTGTGATCGACACTAAAAGTTGAGGTTGATAATTTGAGATCTTATTTTCCTACTATCTACTTTCACACAGTAAAACTGTGTTAATTTCTTCGAAAATATTTGATTTTTTAATTCTTTGAAGAAATACACCCGTAAAGATACACTTTCTCGAAGAGCCTTTTAAGAACCAGCTGCTGATTACATACGTCCGTAAGGTATGGAAATCTCAGATCCATGCTAAGAAAGTATATTTTTACACATTTTTTATGATCATTTTTATGATGATCTCTTCAGTAACAGCAGTCCAAGTTCTTGTTCTCCAAGTAGAAAATGGAACGAAAATTTTCGCCTAGGAAAGCGTCAATTTCATATTTCGAATTTCTATGCAATGCATCCGATAACGATGAATTGAAATTTCTCCCAGTAAATTTTATCCACTCTAATGCCGGACTAGGAATGCTGAATGTTTTCCCTTTTTTTGTGTCCTTGAAATCTCTTCTGAAATTTTCCATTTGAAACCGCAGGATCTCTTACTTTATGTATCGAAATTAATATGAACATGGCGTGCGTAGTAATAGTATTTACATACCTATTTACAAGTTCCTTCGGAATATACAGAATAAAAAATTGCGTCTAATTATCATTACAAAATGGCAATGTTAATAAGAGATGAGTTCATCAGGAAATCGTCTTCATTGCCCTCCCCCTTTGGCCAGTGCAGCCCTTGGAGATGCTGTACATAGATACGGTTTTGGTTTGAGGAAGAAGTCTTTGTGCTCTAACCACTTATTTCTATGAAGTTTTCCGTTTGGGCTTGCGATAGAGGAAACTCTAGTAGTATTCTGTAGTTGTAACTCTACGTTCAGCTAAGGGACACCACCGAAAGTTACGTTTCGACCTATGTCTTTCTCTACTTTTGCTCGCAAAAAAGATTATTGCGGTGAAATTCGGAGTAATGCTCCATAATAGTTTTATTTCTCATAGAAGTGGACTGCCTGCTCCTTTGGATGACAGCTATATCTTTTTTGATTTCGTTGAATTTAAATAAGTGATCAGTTCGTAAAATCTCATAATTTGTAGAATTTAATCGTTCAATACAACGGAAGAAATTCATTCACGACTGGAAAGTGTTTCTGTTAGAGAAATTGTAATGCAAGGTATTATGCTGCTATCTATACAACAGATTCTGAAATAGATTTCAGGCCTCATTTTTAAAAGTAGCCACATCTTACTACTTACAATGGTGATATAAAATAGAGACCTTAGAATATGAACGCATCTCGATTTTCCAGTGGGAAAAACACTACTAAAGAAGTCCTTTAAGCAGCGGAGTTGTGGCAATGTGTCATTCTTCGTTGAGATAACGTTGAGAACCAACAGAAGTTTCAACTTTCTGGGTAAGTAGTTTTTCAGAAAAAAGTTGAACGCAACTCTTAGTAGTCAGATCGATTACTGGTAAATAGTTTTGTCTAGTATTATGAAAAATAATATAAATTATCTTGGGAAGGTATTTCGGTACGCATTCCGAATAGAACATAGGTTCTTGAGATCTATATGAACTACCTTGAATGCTAGAATGTCTTGATGGGAAAGCAAGCAAGATGAATCGTACGAAGTTGAGTTAAACGCTAGGCAACGATATGAAGGTAGAAAGGAAGAGAAGGAAACAAAGAAATGAGAGGAAGTAAAAGGAGAGGGATAGAAGCAGAGGAGATTTAGGTGAGCGAGGGGGGTGGGGTAAGATTCCAGTTCCTCCCTTCACTAGACAGCTTGCCGCCCAAGAGAATGGAGTGGGCAGACAGGTATACGGGAGAGAGGGACCGGTCCAGAGCGGTCAAAGAAAAATGCTCCCTCAAGCGAGAAGGAGATAGGGAGGAAAGATGGACGAAGGGGGAGTTTGCAGGGGAAAAAGACATATTCGTGGAGGGCAAGATTCGTGGCGGGAAAAAAGTGGAAGAATGCCGTTGACGCAGGCTCGAAAATTAGCATAAATCTGGGGATTTTAGATTCATGAAATAAGAGGTCGAGAGTCAAGTCCCGAGGTTATTTAGAAGGTTTGTAAGAAATTATTGACTTCTCGGCCGTTAAACAATTCGAGAAACGAACAGCAAAGTTTCAGTGGAAAGGGTAAGAATCGTCAAATTGGAGAGGTTTTTATGATGATAGCATTCCTTACACGTCATACCCAGAAGCACGGTGTTTAAACAGAAGCAGGTGTTTCGGGACGTCTTATCTATACGTTCATTAAAGAATTAGCTGGATTTCCGGTATGCTAAATCGACTGTTCATGCGACCAAAAATATAAGATGCCCGAATCGATTGATCGAGGATCTCCTTGGGTTGAAATAAGCCTTACTAATGGTTTATGTATTGATATGATATTTCTAGCACTAATTTTTGCCATTTAAACTCAAGAATCATACTCCCAAACCTCAATAACTTCACTTTGCAGCAATCTCAATCTGGGGATAGCTTTTTATTCATTACATCTTTTCGTCTATTCGGTTGACTTCATAATGACCCTTTCCATATTTCTTTTCCTTTGATAGTTTAACAAGTGAAGAAACACGGCTGTGTTTCAGGAAAAGTATCAGTAACTAAATTCAAGAAAATGATCAGTAAATATTAATCAAGAGTTATACATTAATAGGTATGATTCTTGACTGGGATAGAATATCTTACGGTTTACCACCAAACTATTTTTGTATTTTTCATCTACATCTACATATGTACCCTGCAAGCCGCCTTTCGGCGTTTGTAATTTTGCATTATTCCAAAGACATTGGACGAGAATTGATATTTTCATGAATCTTAATATCTCGAAGTTCCAAGTAGTCCTTGTAGATATCCTTATTAAGTGTTAAGAATTTCATAATTTGTTTCGCAATGACGTTTTTCGAGCGTCTATCCAATTGTCAAATGAGAGGAGTAAAAGTATTTGAAACTTTGTACTTTATTTGTATTTGTGTACTTTGTGTGATTATACATATAAATAAATAATACGAATTTTTTTATAGCTTTGTGTAAAAGGTTGATTGCGGCAATCATTCTTTTAACGGTTTATTAATTAAAGAAAATTTCTTTGAAAAATCTTGCCGCGACTTTTAATGCATTTTGGACAATTTTTGGCTGAAAACGAATAGTTTGTGAGTTATAGTAGGACATCACGCTGCCTGGTGGCTTCGAGACAACTTCAGTTGAATAATTTCAATGTTCTCTTCCGAGAATACTTTTTCACTAAATGTCGTTAACATTCCCTTCTTCACCGTACTCATGACAAGTATATTTACTTTCTGTTAGGAAAGGCTGGTTAATAGCTTCCCTGACAACGACATAAACAAATATTACTCGCGTCGTTGAAGGAAACTGAGCAAACGAAGGTTGAATGCGTTGGGAGAGAATCTAGAAACAAGGATAGGGAAACGGTACAAAATGTCCTCTGGTGTTCCTTCCCAGGTGCTGGTGCTGTCTGTTGGAGGGGTGTCTTTGGGATAATCCCACTCAGAATGGAAATGGTCGCTTCTGAGGACAAGGAAGGGAAAGAATGGGAAGTGGTAGGGGAGAAAGAATGGAAGATGGGATTGGTGTCCTTTCTCTCCCAGACACCCTCTGCCACTTACCCTATCTCCATGCTAGCTTAGTGGCACTCTCACAGCCTCCGGGCAGAAGCATCTTCGCGTCCAGTGGCGGGGGAAATCGGTTTCCCCTATCGAAAGGAGCGGGTTTGATTTCCTGGTTGAAACCCTCTTGGCCCTGAGCAGCATCTCTCGGAAGGACATCCCACTCGGATCCCCATTCAGGAATAAAACCGAAAAACATGGAAGAGAGCCCCTATACTGCCAGGTCCTCGTCCTATTGTGTTCCGTCTTTGTCTACCTCTTCTCTCATGCAGCTCTTCTTTCTTCCGCCCCTTCTTGCCACCTCTGCCGATGTGTTTTCTGCCATTCGCCGTTCTTCAGAACCGAAATGCTCTTCTCTTCAATTCTCTCATGTACTGGAAAACTGTCGGTAACTCTTTGTCTACATTTTGGAGTATATTTCATGCTGGTAATGAATCCCAACTCATCATCAACTCTCATGTTAGGTTTCTAGCAGTAGTAATATTGTCAAAGCTTCGACAGCCGAAGCCATTTCGCACGTAGGCACCCATCGGGATTGCAACCCGGGTCCGCTTTCCCCGAAGTTGAAAGGGCTACCCACTCGGCTATCAGGGAGCAATCCTGGCTTCTAAAAACCTAAAATATGTCTCTCAAATACCTATGCGCTTTCTGTTTGCTAATTAATCCCTCATATGATAATAACAATGGCGTCTCTCATATGCACACATGAGAGCTCTATCCTTCCGGTAGGCCCATGTACCCTAGATTTCCCTACTTAAAGTCCCATCCATTACCTCTTGATGGCTAGCCCCACCCTTTGCATAATTTGATAACACTTTTTATTCCCTTCAATCTTTCTCTACCATTTTACCCTTAATTACCTTCTTTAGCGATCCCTCCCTTCTAAATATTCTACCCAGCCTTTCGCAGCCTTCTTCCCTTGGATCTAAACCCTTTCAGAGTCTTTTCTTACGATCCATGTTTTACATTCGCGCAACACCCGTAGCTAAAGGGGAATTTAATCTTACAATAGCACTGTTTTAATAAATCCTTAATCATTACACACATGCCTTACTCATTACTCGAAATCAGTATAACCCCGAGGCCAGTCCTGGAATTTGTACCTAGTTACATTATCCATACCTTTTGTCTTAAAATATCTTTACTCGGTTTACTTTTCTTCTTATCCTACCTAAGATTACTTTATGTGGCGGATATCACTTCACTATTCTCTTATATGATTTTGCGATGGAACACATTTTTTTCAATGCGAGATTCACGGAGCAGAGCGATGGTTACAAGACCCTCTTGAATCCAAAACGTATTTTACCGAACATACATCAGATTTTTTGTTCAGCTTCTCTAGCGTCTCATTATACTCTCAAATAAGAGTTGATTGCGTTATCTGCTGGAATTTCCGCGACTCTGAACGCTGTAGAGTATTTTTCAGGGGTCAATATGATTTTAAATTACTTTCTTTACTTACGCTTCTTTCAAAAATGTTAATAAAGGCATCTTGTTTAATGACAGTGTAAAATTTTAGGTCATAATGTAGTAAATGATGAGAAATGTGTGACATAAATTTTTATGTCTCTGAAGATAGAAAAGTTGGTATATATCGCAAAATTTCAATTTAAAAATACCGGCGCAAGACTATACCGTAATCTTTTCAGCCCTTAACGGAGTGGTATTTTCTCACCTCAAAATCGCAACGCTATTTCAGGTGATGTAGTAGTGACTATCGCTGTGAATTAAGTTGCGTATCGACTTGCAAGGAGGCATTATGAATTCGTGCAATCGCTTTTCCGTCATTGGCTGATGAAGTGCATGCCCTCAGCGGATGAGTAAACACGAAGAGCGTCTTTTTCACAACGAACATCCCCTTGGCTCTCGTATGTGCGGACACAAAAGTGACCGACTCAGAAAGGGGATACGAACAAGGGCTGGAAGGGGATTTGGGAGAATGGCCACCCTCTTCCAGTATTTCTTGCTCGGCATTAGCATTCTCTTGAGCCATTGAGGTCCGCTTTTGTGCCCCAAGTAGATATACCAAACCCACGTCCATTCTTGTTTCCTCTATCTCACTGCTTCCGAAAGGCCCATTCTCCGCGACACCTCTCTCGCCCATCGCTATCACCTTCCTCTCTTCACCTAATTCTCTTTCGTCTCCAATGGTAAATGGAGACATTTTCGACGTCGCATGAATCTGAGGAAATGATAAAATTTCATGAGAGTGGCGAGGATCTCGATTTGGCTCACAGATGAGAGACTCCAAAATGAACTTTGAATTTGTGTTGCCGGATATTTTTACAAAAGTGAGCCCTTATTTGCACGAAACTATATACTTTTGTGGACCACATATCTTCTTTTATATGAAGTTAGATTATTTTAATGAATATTCACTTTTAAGGTTATTTTCGCTTTACTTAAAAGGGCAAACTACTGAATCCTGCGTTCTACCAATTTGAGAGAAAAATACGGAAGAAACCTTATTGCCTAACTGCACCTATCAGACTTGAGTCGTTTCCTGTAACTAGAACTTCATAAACACTTCGACTCCTGATTTATAAACAGAACTCCGGTTCCAAATTTATCAAAAATTTAAACAGGCCACGGTGGCCGATTAGTTAGCATGGGGTTCTAACCCCAAGGTCCCAGGTTCGAGTCCCGGATAATAGGATATTTCTGGTCAGGAAATGATTTCGTGTTCGTCTATTCTTACCATCCACACCTCTCCTGCAATTGTCCAATAAATGGATGTTCGTGAGGATATCAAGAATTAACTAAATAAATAAAATACTGATGTGATAAATCTGTTTGAATGAGGAATTTGTTGATGGTGACGTATCTGATATGATTAGATTCGCTGAAATACAAGATCTGTCATATGAGTCTTGCAAAATTAATTTTAGAAAGATAATGCTAAAATATTCAAACAGTTGATGGTATGGTATATTAAAAACCCAATATTTCAATGCCTGGAAAATGTATTGAAATCAAATTGAGTTTAATTGAAATTGAGCTATAGAAAATAGTTTGCAGTCCTACATACATTTATTTCCTCTTTGTAAAATTCTCACAACGTACTAAATAAATGCAATAAATTATTCTATATCTTTGAGGTTTAACTGTTGGTAATGAAGTACATACGTTCTAAGTTACTGGGTGTCGTAAAGCATTGTGTTGCATTAAAGAAAACTTATGGTTGGGGAGTAATCTTCATCGTAGTCACCATTTGTCCTGGTAGACTCACACTCCATATAGTTGTATTTCTCTTGTGATATTTTTTTCCTTTTGGAATAGAATCTTCCGTAACCCAACAGAAGAAATTGGTCTCTGATTAGAATCTTATCTAAGTGCAGGAATGCTCCAGGAAGATGTATGTTTCATAGTAGATCACTACATAGCTATTCTAGTTACCATTCAAACAGTTTAGGAACTTTTCTGAATTTTTTTTCTTTTCCGTGTAAATTATAATAATAAAATGGCCTCATCAGTTAGCTTCATGTGTTATTTCCAACAGTGACTAATAAGTCGTGTACGACTTCTTATCGGAAAAACGTGTTTTTACGAAAGCACGGGAGCTCTCTATTTTCAATAATAGTGGATAATTTGGAGTTGAATATGATGAGCATACTGGATTCTGTAGTACCTGCTGCACGGCTTGGAAGTGTTTACGTTATTTAGAAGAAACTGCGCTATTCAGCAATTGTGGAGAGCATAAAAGTAGGAATGAATGTATCGGTGCTCTCCTACACCACGATCGTCCCCGGATGCGCCAAAGAAAATCCGTTCTTACCTGTCACGCATTCGGGCCATAGATGCTTATCTGGAATACTTGTCCATCCATCCAAACGCCCGCGGGCAGCCGAAAGGAACACAAACGATTATCTCCTTTTGCAGCGAAAAGAATCGCCAAAAAAAGATCATATTTTACGCGTCAATGGCGAAGATGGGGGAATGTTTCTTTGGTTCCTCGTGGTTCGCCCCGGGCAACAAAGATGGTGGACGTGTGAGGCGGAGGTGCCATTTTGGTGAGAGTGGCCTTCGTGAGCCGGTCGTGAATGGCCATCCGGTGAGAGGACGGACAGTATTTAAAAGGAGAGGAATAAAAGGTGGGACAGTGCAGGTATTAAAAAGAAGGATGGGGGAAGGTGTCTTACTGCATTGCGAGGGGTGGGCCTTTTTAGGGCTGACAAGAGAATAAAAGGGGCCTCAATGAGTGATTGCCTTTTTAGAACGGGATGAAAGGGGTCGCCCGACTGAGCCGGAATGAGGTGTTCAGATTATGGGAAGGACGGACAGGGAACCAAAGAAACGCCCGGGAAAAGACTTATTGTGTTTTATTGTATCCTTCGCTCTTCTTTCTCGCCTTTATATTTATACCGTGACAATTTCAACGTCTCATTACAAATGGCGCTGGCTCAATTTTTTTTTTTACGCATCCGAGGATCGTTCCGTAATATTAGTTTCGAATCGGGCAATGATGAGAGGCGAAGCTGTGACTTTTTTTCGTCCGCGTGGATGCGAAAGTGGGTGAAAAGTGGATTCGTATTTGAAGCGGTGATAATTGAATGAGGGCGAATCGGAGAGTTTGCGTGTAATTGAATGATTGGGGTCGTTTGAATTTCGCGTACGTTTCAGCGGCGCTTTTTCTTGAGGACCGTGGAGGACATTATCTGCGTGGGAAATTTTGACGGAGAAATATGGCTACTTTAAAGAAAGATTTTGAATTAAAATTATGGTAACAAATGGCTGTTTAAAAGAGCGCATTGTATCTCTGTTTTGTGGCAAATGCTACCTTTTAATATACAGGGATCTGGAAATAAATTTATTTTCATTGAAGCAAAAATAAAATAAATTCTCTGTTACTTATTTTCAAGATAGTTCCTTATGATCTCTTCTTAATTCACGGGATGAAAAATACTTACTTGATCGTACCTCTTGCTGGATACCTTCATAACGTAAGAAAGCGAAGCATTTTTCATATGTATCGCATTTTGCCATACTATATTGATATATTCTGGAGAGTATTTTTGCAAACGATCCTTCGTGGCAGTTTCCTTCTAGTTTCCGTTCCAATAATTCATTATCATTAATACCTAATCTCTGGAGTATTACCAGCATAGTAGGTATCGGGACGAAATGGGTCTGGTATAAATGCTTTGGATCGCAGTCAGTTGTATCTGACACTAATATCTAACTAATAGGGAAATATTTACATAATTAAAGATCCATTTGTTTATAATCAATATGCGATAGCCGTACATCGTGGAAAGCTATCGCAGAATTATGAATAAAACCAAAAACTACTTCGTACTTGGTGTAAGCTACGAAGGGCTTTTATGGTTTCATTTAAAACTCGATAAATTTGTTATCTTTATTATTTTTCAGCAGTTTTCCGGTACCAAATGAAAGATATTTAATATAAATAGTTGAACAAACACTTATTGACGAATAAAAAATATTCTAGCGAAGTTACGTATGTACTTAATCTATTCTTGGTAATTTTATTGAATGGGTGAATAATGAGATGTTTTCTCACACTTTAAAATTTGGTAAATATTTTGTAGGTTTCTCAAACAAACTGGTACGATATCAAAGTTGACGTTTGAACTCTAAAATAAAACTTTTAATTACCACCAAATGTGAGTTAAAAACCTTCCTTATAGTAGTGAATTTATGTCTCAATAGTTACGATGAATATACTTTCGTTTGACCAGTTGTGTAGTGCATCTAAACAATATCAAAGTGCATTTATTTTGTTTGCAACTTGCCGTTATTGAGCAAAACGATCCAAAATTATGGTCGTTCAATGGAATGGCCGGAAACATGCCTCTTCTTAGAAAATTCGAAGCTAATATTATCATAATATCAACAAAATACTCGTAGGTATCAAAAGTCACATTGTATCCACACTGAAAACCAATCCCCCAAACATCCTATGTCGTAACAAGAGAGATTCTCAGTGGAGGAAAAAGCATGAATGAAACCAGAGTGACAATCGACCGATTTTAAGTAGGAAAGTTTTCTTTTTTCCGCCATTACCAAAGAACGAGAGAGGCTGTTGTAGGATATTTTGGCGGAATATTGTGCGGGGCACAAAAAGGGGATATCGTCTCAATATCTGAATGGAAGAGAATTCGGGAAACTGGGAGAGAGACGGGAGAATGGAAGTGTAGCGAAAATTTGGAAGGCAGGAAAGCGGCGGGGGTTTTAAGAAGGGCAAAAGGGCATTGTTAATGGGCGGAGGGGTCATTGTTGTCGAGGTGGGCGGACAGAAGGGTGGCCCCGGAAGAAATATAGTATAGGTGCATGTAAATACGAACAGAAAGGCGAGATAGTTAAGGTGTGGAGAAACGACCGAAGGGAAGAAAGGAAGGCGATGGCGGAGGAATTACAGCGTGGAAAAAATGGGAGAAGAAAGCAGGAAGAGAATGAGCCCGGCGACAAGACGTCTAGGACGAGTGGAATGCGGGTGAATTCGAAAAGAAGGGAGATGTAGTGGTTAGAGGGGAAGATGAATGAACGGGATAGTCTACGGACTAGAATGAATGAGTGTAGAGAATGCACTTATGGCTATGCAGCTCTAGCCCTTAGAGTAAGGACGTTTTACACGAAATGGTTTCATGGTCAGGGTACAACAACATTATGGCTCTTTCTCACCATCTCCTCGTTCGCTTTGTGTGGTTGCTGCGCTGGTTGTGCCATTTTCAGTGAGTGAATTACCTAAGAACGTGGGATATTATCTTGCGTATTTATGTAGATAACTTAACTTAATATTCATTACCCTGAAAGACTTGGCACGGTTGGTGTAAGGGTACGCGTGCTATCTCAGTGGCTGTGAATTTCAAATCTTAGATAGAATTTGCTAGCTGTTTGCATTCCTGGATTAAGGGTTAATGAAAAGATTGGTCTTTTGTCCTCTATAAGGACGTGATTACTCCTTAAAATTACAATTCAAATAGTACTTCCAATGTTGTCAACATTTTTTATCTCTCACTCTAATTTGGGATGTATTTTTCTAAGACCTCTTTATGAGCTAGAATATCTTATTTAGAATTCTGCAAGCCATTATGAACATGATCGTGTTTCTTATTTTGGAGGTTTTCATGGTGCCATAGCGCAGAACATTTTTCCAAGCCATTCGGGAGACTTTGTGGGCAAAGGACGTTGCGAGTTCGTCCACATGGTGGCATCATTTGCTGTCATGGCTTCATGGAAGCACCGGCCACACAAAGTGATGGGAAGGAAACCCCATTCAGGTTAATACACATAGGAGACTGGTGAGGGCGTTCTAGCAAGATGGTGCTTATGAAAAATCCCAAGGAAGAATAGGAATAAGAATAATCAAGAAACTTGAAAAAAGTCTGACGGGACCGGGAAACGAACCCGGGTCTCCCAATTGCCGGTCGGGTGCTCTGTCCGTTGAGCTATCCCACCGGAACATTTTTCCAAGCCATTTGGCCATTTACCTTAAAAATTTGATGCAAAGATTTCCCGCTACAACAAGTCTCGACTCAACAATAAGTAGAGGGAAGTCCAATTTATAAGAATGTCGTGCTTATGTGCACTCGCAATGGCAGTACCGGCCGCAATGGCGAAGTGGTCAACATGGCTACATCCTCAAGGACCCCGGTTCGAGACCCAGCTAAGTTTTCTGGTTAGGGAATGGTCGTGTATACTCGTCTATTGTTACTGTTTTGCCTTTCCTATAACTGTCTAACAAAAGGATGTTTGTGAGGGCTCCGTAAAATAAAAAAATACCATGTTAGGTATAATGAGGTAATATATAACGAATCAATTATTACAGAAGAAATACTACATTCCTGTAAGTCTGATAGTTAATTTTTATTGATTACATTGCAAATGTATGCAGATTGCCGATTGTTTCAACGTAGTTGGTCGAATGAATTGAATGTAATGGCCTCGGCATTCACGAAAGCCTTTGGACGGATTTTCCTCCGTACGTGTCTGAATATTTGGTTTTTGTAGTTAATCAAACACTTTATTATTCTATCGAAAGATGACGGCGAAATTGCAGGTTTTACTCATATCCATCCACCTGTTTCAATAATAAACACGATCAGACTGTGCCTATAAACGATGCGATGTGTTTACCGCATCCGTTCGCGGAGTGGATTGGAGCGCCAGCTCGCCAAATTATTTCTTTCCGTTAAACACAAAACTTGATAACCAGGCTTGACGAACATGTCTTGAATCTGAGTACCAAGAACAAGAGGTAGCTCTAAAAGTTGTTCTCAACATTTTAGGAAAATAATAGTGAAAGTTATCGAAATATATGCCATTTATGGAACTCTAATAAATAATATCAGATTCTAACACCGACGCGTTACCAGTTTGTTAGTTTAGGCGCGTTAGATGCCAATATCATTACATTTAACTTTCCGTCAATTTTATAAAATTTTGAGTCATTAATTGATTCATTCGTTTTAATATTTATTTTCCTGGCAGTCAATATTGGGTTTAGGCAATTTTTCGGAAATTATTTTCGTGCCTGTAACATAAAGTAAACAAGGGCGATTAGATTGCAGTTCAAGTATTAATATCCAATAATACGATAAAGATCGTGAAGTAATTATCATAAATTTGCATGGGGATAGAATCATAGTAAGCAATGTTCTGGTCATTCTAATAAATGACTCGCAGAAATCATCAATAGAATACGTATGATTTTCCAGTAATCACTAGACTAAATACTATAAAATAGAAAAAAATCATTGATCTCTTATAATTCCTTTTAGAGGAAAGCTCGAGAGAGAAATAAAAAAGCTGTTGAAGTAATCATAACTGCATCACCTACTAGAAATTCCACATGGTACATACATACAAGATTTACGTATTTATTATGCTTATGCGTTTTCAATACAGAGGAAAATTTATGATCCTGAACGTTCCTTTGAGATCTTAAAGAAGGAAATGAAGTGGGGGAATCATCTACGTCATCTTTCACGTTCTCTTTCAGTGAAAAACTTAAGTATATTATTTCAGATTCTTATTTAAGATCGGTTCCTTATCATAAGAATTCAAATTCTCCTTGGGGTAGCAATCCATAAATTAAAATTCAATTCGATTATTTATTCTCACCAATTTACCGTAAACTTTCTATAATCGTCTCCTTTGAGAAACGTGCGACACTAACGCGAGAGACTCAATTCCCGATTGAAAAGGTCATTCTTTACTATATTAGATTATCATTTTTCACTAATCTCTCGAGCATCTCCGTCGGGATACATTCAAAAGGAATCTAGAATTATTAATGGGGACCGGCAGACAGGTTAAGCACATAAAAAATTCGTAATGGTCGCCAACAAACGCCGAAAAGAGTTTCCGAAGTTGAAATGTAGAGCGTTAATTTCCACGCTTCCCGAGCACAAAACGCCAGAGCACACAATCGAACGAACAGAAAGGGGAAGGAAAAAAGTGTTTATCAAGGTCGTCTCCGTAAATCCATAACGATTTTTTCACTCGTTCATATTGTACCGGCCAACCTGACGGCAATGGATAATCGCACTCTTTCGATTATTTTCCCACGGGTCCCCTGCTGCGTCGTAAACCAGATAGTTTACTTCCCTTTCCTAAGGCCCTTCCTTTTCCGACGTCCCTTCCGGACACCCTTGTACCCTTGCGTGGAACTATTCGGAGGTACCCTAATCTCCCACTCCTGTCCGTCGGGACACCCTATTCATATCGATCTCTTCGACTCCTTTGACCCTTTTTTCTTCTATTGACCTCCTTAGGCTATTGGATTGAAAGGACGCCAATGTCCCTTCCAATGGTGCTACGTGTTCGTAGTACCTTTGCTTCCCGATGAATTAGGTGCTGTGATGTTACTGATGATTTAGATCCTATTTTTGTCCGTATTTCTAAGATTATGTATCGTAATTTTTTTCATATTCGGAAATAAAATGGTTATGGGCACTTAGATCACGGTGTTGCGTAATAATTATCGAGAAAATGTTTGATCGGGAAACGGTAGATTTCAACTATAAATTGAATCAGTTCTAAACACCTTAATCATTCCAAAATAAAGTTGGGCAGTACTTTTTATTATAACTGGGGGGCCATCGATCTACCGTACTTGGAGGTGATAGCAGTTAAATGTCGTTGGAGTTACGCTCTGTAACTTCTTTCAAGATTCACCTCGCTAAACGTATTCACAGACAGTGTATACTGCAAGGCAGTAAACTTGAGAGAAAACCTCTTTTAATTCGAAGAAAAAAGGCTATAGATTATACTAAAGCAAGTGGGATTCCCTATCTTTGAAAAAGTGATTCACTATAGGAAAGAGAGGATTATCTAATGTAATTGAACTCAATAGAATCAGCCCGGTTAATGGAAGACAATAATAATTGCAGTTCAACTTTTTCAGAGGTTTAAATTAGAATAAAATGCCACAAGAAGAAAGATAACAGATTAGATGGATTGTTAGCACAAATGGAAGGCAATGTTATTTACCTTGCTATCTCACTGACCATGAGAGATTTCAGTTTAGTTTTCCCCATAATTAACTGTTGAAAGTAATTAGCTGGACGTTTTATGGAAGATGAAATTGCCATTGTGATGTATTATTAATTTATGGTGCAGTTTAGTTTCTGTTAATTTAGGATAACACGTTCTTGTGTTATCTACCTAAATTTGGAGTACTTTGCAAAGAAACCGTTATCAATGACTTTTGTACACTATTATCCTTTGTCTACTATAGCAAATCAAATTACTCTCTTCATTTATTTAATGCTACGATTTTTTTCTTGGAAATAATGCTTGATGTGAACAAGAACCACGAGGTAAAAATGTCTGAGGAGAGAGATGCATAAGACTTATTTATGATTGAGTCCTAATAATCCTTTATTTCACGTATCTAAGCTACCTATTTCCATTAAAGCATCTATTATTATATCCGCTATTAGGTAACTATTATATTGTTCAAGATATTTAATGTTGTCCGTTAAGTGAATAGACAGCTGCTCGTATCAAATGCAAGGTATGGTACTTGAAAGGGTATCCTTAATCGTATGCAACCCACACGACGCACTCCCCTGCCTGCTTTGGTCTTCAGCTGCTTCGAACTCCAAAAACAAGTTTTACTTACGTTTTGTTTGAACTCATTCAGAAGATTATTATAATATAATTCATTTCATATTAATTATATTGCTAGGAACTATAATTCCTGCAATTGTAATCTTTATCTCAAATTGAACATACAGGTCTTTACTTTCCTGGGATACTTTCTTAGGTTTGCTTTTAGTTACGTTTCATGTACGAAATATTTTTAGTTAAAACGTTTCCACCGTAAACAATGATGAAATCGATTGTGAACTTCGAATTATGCAACCCCATTTTATTCAAATCTTAGAATAAGCAGTCGTTATTTAAGTTAGATATTGTATTTCTAACTAAATTTATGGACAACATATTTATTACATGATGGATGTATCTTAGTAATCATAACAAATGATAATATATTGTTTTATCGAGGGGTTGACAAAATAAAGGTACTATTCAATAGAAGAGCAACGAATCTTCTGTCTCACTTTAGAAATGGCCCTTCTCTGTGAAACAACGGTACATTTCCCGGTGGTATTATAGTTTTAAAGGGTCGATTAATGTTTCTATGTCTAGATGAATATTTCAGAGTTGATAATTTTGAAATTTGGGCTTACGTTTCCTACAAAGGCCTGTAGCTGCCTTAAACTTGGTTCCGTCCTCGTCTTCCTAGGTTGCGAAATGTCCTTAGATTCCATCAGGAGTACGGAATCGACAACAAAAAACTGCCGTAAAGGATTAAAGTTTCATACAAAAGAAACGCTTCTCTAGATAAAGGAAGCGATTCGAGGAGAAATGCCTGAAAACATCGCCGCAACGTAAACCGACCCACATAGAAGCTTAGGATCGGAGAACATCGGACCGAGCGCACAACGGCACGATTAATCTCAAAGATAACTCCCAACAGCCTTTTCCCCCCTTTCGTCCCAACCTTTTCATCCGCAACTTTCGAGTGTTGCCGTTTCGCGACGACGGTTTGTCTGCGAGAACCGGAAAGCTTCTGGGGTCACGGGGGTGTGGGAGGGGTCAAAGAGTTTCCCCGTTCTCAATCTCCTTTTCCGCATCGTTTCACGCCGCCAATGGCCACTTATTTATACTTGTTGAGCCGACTGCGGCCCGGGCTCTCCCTTTTCAATGGCGATTTTGAGCGAGAGAAGGATTTTTGGCGTGGGGAGTCATGGGCGGCGATCGGACCGGAAGTTCGCTCCAAAGTACCTCGACGGGATAAGAAGGAAGGCCCGTGGGGTGGGGTCCCAGGGAAGGAGGGATACGCTCAGGGTTTTTGAAGTGCACTACGGTGGCATTTGGGTTCCTTTCAACTCGATCTTGAGTGATGAATGCCTTTGTTGGTTTTTTTGTGAGAGTGTCGTTTGCTGACCAGGTCTCCCTCTTTCTTCCCTCCGTGCGAGCGTGCCTATGCTTCTTCTCTCTCCCCGTTTTCTTTTTTATCATTCCTCTTTTCTCCTTTTCTAGTTCTCTTTGCGATGCGATCCATTGTGGTTCGGAATCGAAACAAGTGACGGGGCCTTTCGTTCTGAATCGCGGTGGAAACTCTTAAATCAAAAAGACACAAAGGAAATAATGCGGGAAGGTAAAGCGTGGATACTCGGGTTTCTCGAGGCGGCTTAGGGGATATAATCTCGCGTGAATATAATCCGGAGAATGGGTTTTTACCCCGCATAACTGGAACGCATTTTGGGACCATTTCTGTGGCAAAGACGAATGATATACGCTCGAAAGAATGCGTGGAAAACATCGAAAGGGTGACGTCTAAGGATGAATGAGGCTGGGTTTTTGTCTGTTGATAAATCAATACGGAGGGATTCCTTCGCAGTCGATTAGATTGTCATCGTGTTCATTATGCATGATCGTAGATGGAATTATTCACTCAACTATTCGGTGAAGTAGCGGGACTCTACTGACTATTTTTTTATTATTGAAAAATACCATAATTAGAGGTTTAGAAACATTTCGTAAGCCGTATATCGGCAGATGGAACTCGCGTTTGGAAAAAAACGGGAAGTTTCGGATTACCGATTACTTAGGATCACTCACCCTATGCGCATTTCGGAAGCAAAGCTTCCATCAAGCATGTTCGAGAAGGAACTGGCGAAGGAAGGAACGCTTGAAGATGAAGGCTTTGTTTCGAAAATGCGCATAGAGTATTTCCTGGAAATCGGTAATCCGGAACTTCCCGCTCGTTCTCCAAACGTGAGTTCCATCTGCTGACATATGACTTATGAAATGTTTTTAAACCGCTAATTCATTAACAGACGAGTCCCAATTTTCTTTCCTTGGATAAATAACATTGTCTACCTGTATCACGATTTAATTTATACGATAAAAGTGGCCAACGTACTCGTATCACCATTTCAAGATTTAAATTTGTATTATTGGTATTACCATGCATTCTGAGAAGAAAGATAATGAAGCTTTTTGTTTTTGAAAGGTAACGATTACCGACATAAGCTGAAAGTTGAGAGTTTCGTAAAACAATTAGAAACAAGAGTATTGAGTGTAGTACTCATTAATTTGAAAGAAATTTATGTATGAAGTTTAGATTCAGCGTATAATCATGGCATTCGAAGGTTAATTGAATTTTCGTTCGTTCTCTCACTCACTCAAGGTGTCTGAGTTTTCTTATAACTGATATCGACGCTCTTCTTAGGAATCATTAATTTCAATATTTTCAAGCAAATATTTTGATGAATATTTATTTTAAAGATATATTCAACTTAAGTATATATTATCTATTGTATGAGGTAATTGCAAACTACTCACTTTTCTTAGTTTTAAAGTCACGCTACTTCAATATGGCCATTAACAGCTGAATTTCCAAGTGATTATTGTAAATTATATTCTTGTATAATTATACATACATGAGAATTTTCTTGAAAACACTCGGCTTGAAAAATACCAATTAGTACCGTGATAATTCAAAATTAATTTTACCAATGAATAATGTACGAAATTTATTTTGCCTGGTTAGACCCATAAATTGGCTATTCACTGACTTAGTACATCTTCTTATTAAAGGGAGAAATATGCTGCATTAACCTCCATTTGTATACGCATATGATGAGTATGTTTTATTATACAAATAACCTTTCTATTATTATACAGTGTATCTTGGTGAAAATTTTATTTTCATAACGCGCGATTGCGAATACCATAACTTCGATGTCCAATCACAACGTCAATGATTAATTGAGAAGTTTTGATATCTCGCGATTCCGTAATTCATCCATAACATTTCCAAAAAACACATTCCCCTTTTTCACCGCTCACAATGTCGGTTTTCGCGTTTCATGGTTCAACGACGAACGTGCATTCGGTTGACAAAGAAAAACTTTCCTGTCGACACGTACGTGCCATTCACGGCAAAAAAATTGGTGCTTCGGAATTTCAGCCACGGAAGATTTGAATCGAGTGCCCCACCTCCAGTGACTTGCATTGTGCGAAACTAGGCTCAGATGCACGTTTGTTCCAAACGGCAGCACAACAACACAAAGCGCAACCTGAAGCCCGCGACTTCATACAGCGCCTCACCTGACTAGAATTATCCGCACTCCGTAAATAGGAACGCATTACTCACCGTTATACCCTAAGGATTGAGACCTGTTTCTTTTGGGAGGAAACAAGAGGGCTAGGAGCTTTTTGTGGTCGGAAAGCCTTTGCAAGGATCACGAATTGAAGGGAGAAAGAGGGGTTGTGGAATATGGGGGAGGAGTAGTTGTGGGAAAAGCTAAGGATGGATGAGGTTTTTGGAAAAAAGGGAGGATTTGGAAGAATTTCGAAAGAGTGAAAGAGGATATAGTTGGAAAGACAGAAAAATGGCACATATCTGTTCACGGCCTTCTACACCCACCCTTTATAACACCTTCTACACCCTAAAACAAGTTTTTTCGTTATTTCTCTTCACAATAAATTAAGTAATGTATGTTAATTTGAATTCAGATAAGGAAGAATAAGTAACATTCTACTTAAATTTTCATTAAAATTACATTTTCTATTAAATTACCTCAAAGTATATTCTCACAAAATCTGTTCAAATTAATTTTTCATCATTTTCATGTGGGTTTTACTAGGAAGAGATTATGTCTATAATAAAGCAACATATTTAATAATAATAATAACAACAACAATAACAACAACAACAATAACAGCAACAAAAACAAATTCTTTAATCCAAATACGAATACCCCAATTACATCCATTTTCATTATTATTTGCAAACACTAACAACCATTCCTTTGACAGATAATACGACTAGCCGGGACTCGACCCCGGGGCCCTTGATTTGGAGCGCAAGAACGCTAACCACTTCGCCACCTGGGCGGGCAATCGGATAGATTTGTTAAAATTAAATACATCACACTACTTCGTACTTTTTACGTTTCTTTCGTAAATTTTAGACAGATTTTTAGCTAGGTATATTGGGGCCATCCTCAAGTTTTAAACTTCGTTGGAATTTACGAAGTACGTACTTTGATTCCGGACTTTGTCATTGTATTTTGCCAGATGTGGACGAACCACTCTGACTCCTTCATCGTTACCTGTAGGGAAAGAAAAATACATGAAATGACACAATAAGAGCAACACTAAAGAGTATGATTAGAGATAGACAATCACGTGGAAGAGAGAGATCGCATAGGTAAGGAATATGGAATAGTGGCAGGAAAGGTTTGAGGGATGGTTAAGAGTGAAAAAATAATAATCCGCGATTGGCAAATAAGATGAAGAGATGTATAAAGGGAAAGAGGAAAGAATGAGAAGGATTTGAGAAAGGAAAATGTATTTGAAAGGGGTTGCTGGATAGAAAGACTGGAAAGGAAGAGTAGTATTGAAGAGGTTAGGAAAATTATTTAGTCATCGATGTCTAAGTAAATTTTGAGAAACTTCGATAATATTCTAATAAGAGAGTGATTAACATGCTCCGGAATTCATAAAACTCAACCATACCAACAAAATCCCTTTGAAGCTAAAATGTAAACATGGTGTATTTGTGATATACTCAGTAAATATTTCGGAGTAAGCTGTGATTTGGCGATAATTATAAGGCTATTAAAGGGAGCTCCTTAGCAAAATGTTTATATTTCTTATAGGGAACAATCAAGAACAATGAAGTCTACGATAAAACTACTGAAGGCGACCAGTTATATGCTAGTGTATTCTTTTTCTTTCTTGTGTCATGCCTTTTCCTCCGAAAAATGGACGAATGACAACCAAAAAAGTGTTTTTACAAATAAAGCCTAACAATTGTTTAATTTTTAATATATGTACATTATTTATGGATGAATCAACATTCTGTGCAGAGAAACTCAGTCTATCGCTTTTGGCAATTATTGGCATAATAATGGAATTCAAATAAGAATCAAATAAAATAAATTATTTGGAATTACGGTTATTGGGCAATGCGGTTATTTTTCCTCGAAACTTCATAATGCGAGAGTTCGACTCAACATCGGGGAAGATTCTTGCAAGACAAGCGGTACCCATAGATCTCAAAGGAAATCTATTCTAAATCTAGCGAGAATATCTGGGAATTGGCAACGGCGCGTGAGGGGCGTGTAAAATATTCGGTATGGAAATGGGGGTGTTGCGGAGGCCTAAGCAGACTGCAGGAAGGGAGCGCCACAAGATGGAAGGAACGCCTTTCGCGTAGAATGGGGCGCAGAATGGCGCATTGTTGCGAGACAGCTTTCCACAGTTGCTTACACTCGGTTGGTGGAAAAGGGATTTGTGGAATGGTATTGTAAGTCGGATCCATTTCCTCTGTGTTTGGCGGCAGAGGAGGAGGAGGTGGAAAAATGGGAAGTCGGTGGAGTTTTTCCGAATAAATGGAGGGAGAGGAAAAAATCCTTTTCATCGGATCGACCCTGCCTCTCACGTTTTCCATCCTCGCATCACGGAGTGGAGAAAAAAACCTTTCCTCAGTTTCCTCCCTTCTGAGCCGTCTGTGTTCGCCACCCTTAGCGTTGCTTTCCTCAAAAAGCCTTCCCTGGATTCAGAGTTTCAATCCTATGATGCCCCATTTTCTTCCCTTGCAGTCCCATTCGCCGCTGTTTCCGTTCCCCAATTACACTTGTTCTGTTCGCCAAAGAACATTTTTGGTCCCTAAATTTGAGTTGGAGAGATTTTTTGCCGATACCTTCGCCGCACGTGCGATTCTCCCTTTGGCTGTAAATGGCGTATCGATTCCGCCAGCTTTCAGAATACAGCTTCTCACTGGGAATTATCTGCGAGATAAAGGGTGTCATGTAAACATTCACGCGGTAGATATACATTCCAGTTGAATCGTTATATTCCTATTCAGGTATTCAATTTGTTCGACTGTTACATACTCCTTCCTCCTCTTCTATTTGCACAGATTCTATATAACTTTTTTATTATCTTTATATTATTATTCTTTATGATTATTTATTATTATTCCTAAGACTCTAAAGAAATGGATCAGTTGCCATGATGAAAAAAATTAGTGTAACAGCAAAAGTTGCTATGCATTAGAAGTAATTACTCCTAGTTACAATGTATCTAATTTATTTAGTAATCAGACACAGGAAAAAATCATACTTTCTTATGGCTAAGAGGAAACACTTCTTGATACAATTCCCTTCAAATTCGTAATGTACTGACACTAGCTGTCTTATCTTAAAGGAAACATTTCTAATGTGTTCTAGCTGATATTTGTGGAAGGAAGCAATACTAAAGATATAAAGAACACTTGTACTTTCCACAGAATAATGTGGAAGTAAAATATTATGCGGAAAGTGATATGTTTTTTTGTTTCTTTACCAAAATAAATCTTCTTGAAATACAATTTCAAAGCGATTTAAATATCCTTTCCTGTGCCAAATTCGTTTATAAACAATCTAATCGGCTTCTTTTAACCCAAATTTATTTCAAAGTAGGTATTATCTAAAAACAACTTCAATATCATTTATAAATATCACATGTGTATAGATGGATTTTACGATCGAAAGACTCGATTAGAATACGTAACATAAACGGTACCTAACAGAAATCTGAAAAAAGTAAGATTTTTCTCGCCGCGCGTGGTGTAGCAATCCTATCTTTTACCCTAAATCGATTTCAATTTGTGTGAATTATAAGTTAGCTTGAGATTAATTAGAATGTATTAATGAAATTGGAGAAGCCCGCATCAAGGTCTATCGTGCAATAGCAGAAAGCGATTTATCTATTTATTTAGTTATTAAATAAATTAAATATTTATTTAGTTAAAGATTTCGCTCTGAAGAAATTCGATCATTCTGAAGCATATTCTGCAAATATGAATCGTTATGATTTTCTATCAAGCGATCTTTTTAAATCTGATACAAATTTATTACATGCGGTGCCTAGCATAAAATAATTTAACCAAGATATAGTAACAGTGATATATTTATCGGATGTTAATTAAACTGAAGCTATTCTGGAGATAATTCTGGAGTGTTAACGGTAGCGACAGCATATTGAAGCATTCTGCAGGTTAAATGAAATGAAATGGATGTTACAAACGAGATGGACTACATGAATACAGTGAACGATTACAAATTTTTGTTGAAGTTTTTCGTGTAAGAAAGGAATGTAAAAATAATGGGTGAATACGTATACATAATAAGAGAGGACGTAGTGATATCCATATCTATCAAATATAAAAATAGCAGCGGAGAAAAAGCCACGATGAAGAGCTCCGCGTAAAAAAATCGGACGATTATGAAAGGTGTAAAATTTAGAACCGAGGAACATAACAATATCACCATTTTGTCGATATATAAAAGAAAATATCGCTCAAAGGTGCTCTTCTAGTAAAGTAAGGCGCCATTCGGAGAGTACAATGCTCGCTAAAATGGAGGACTTGGAGAGGATCTGCTAAAGGCGAAAGGAAAGCAGAGGAAAATATGTAAGGGGAAGTGGACAGTAGGAGGGAAGGAACGGAATATAACGCTCTCTTCATAGTCAGTAATTTACGACCTTAAGCACTTTGGAACTCGATTCCCATTCCACTTGAACATCATCGCCACCAAGAAAGGCCACCTCCATTCTTCCTTCCCTTCTTTCTCGCCCTCTCCCCCTTCTCATGCTCTTCCTACCTTCGGATCTATCATGGGTACCAACTGAGCGGAAAAAAGCTGACATTTTACCTATAGTTTCTGTTGTGAGGGTTGCAACCCTTTGATTTTCCCAGAGTGAAGGTTGTACATGTTTCACTTATAGATAATGGTGGTTATTATTCATCAGGGATAAGTGGTTGTATTTTTCCAAATATGGTAATAACGGAGAGCGCATCAATTATTACATCGTTCACTTTTTGGTCAAAGCGGTGGAATTAGCCGAACTATTATGATACTTAAATGTACCTTACCTTATGTTTTGATGTTAGATTAATTAATGTCAGATACGTTGATAGTGATAATGAGTATTTAGTAACAAATACATCGTTCCGATAAATGATAATTGGTATTCAGAAGAAAGGGGCGGATTTTTAAATATGTGCTCTCTGAGGGCCTCACCCATATGTAGGGGACTCAATAAGACTATGCTTATGAACTATCAGTTGTATACTACTAATTGGTTTAACATTTTCAGAGCTGCGACGCATTTACGGGTTCTTCGTCTCGGCTTCAAGAAAGGTTTTATAAATGTTGAGTATGTTTATTGAATACATTACGTAATTTATGCCACTATTCAATGCAATTTCTATCAACGCTCCATACTATCTATGTTCCATCATTCATTTTCATTAATATGGTTACTACTTATAATTCATTATTTTGTTTATTCTTAGTGTAGTGAAGTGACTGAGTTTGTTTATGGCATGCATATTTGTGTATTTTACGAAATTTCTATTATTTACTCTCATAATTTCAAGTGAGGGCATCGTTGATCTATCTTTGCCTTGCCTTTCATTCGCTCCTGGTCAGGTGTCATAATTGTTTTCGATTACGTTAGTTAGGCACCTGTTTATAAGTATTTGAAATTATGTCGTTGTTGCAAGTTAATTTTTTATTTATATTTTTTGTTTATATGTGAAAAATATGTACTTTCTAAAATCATTTTCAATTTCTAAATGTTGTAACCTGTCAAATCTTGTCTTCTCTGGGTCAGTTGTCGAAAAGTGTAACTGATTGATTAAATGCAATATAGAAAACAGGAAAATCGGCGAAATCTAAGAGAAAAATGCATAATAATTCGAGTTATGGCGGAGAAATTGAGAGAAATGCAAATCTCACGTATTAGAATCATAGACGTTTAAGAAGAAAGGAAAATATTCCAGATTTAATACTAAAACTTCATTGTAATATGTGCTTTTGTGACTGAAATGTCTATAGTTTATAATGAGCTAATCTCTCCATAAGTCCGATTCCATATTTTTCGCTAGCTGAAGTTTAATGTAAATAATCTTTACTCATTGTTTGAGATACTTTCAATTCTTTCCAGAATGACTTTGTGGTTGGTCTCCATAACGTAAATAATTAAAAGATACCTTTTTTTCCGTACCACGAAATATATTTATCGTGTTTGTGATAGTACGGGTAAAATTACGTGATATTTCGTGGTACGGGTAAAAGGAGCATATTTTCATTTTTTACGTCATAATACTTTTTTTTAATTCCAACATCACTAATTGAAAATAAGTTATACATTTATATTAATACTATTAACTAGCTTTTTCGTGTGCATTGTAGGTTATATACCAAATTAACTCGGAATCATAAACCCAAAGAAATTTAAAACCTTGGAAAATTGTTTTTTCGCTAAGAAAATGTTGCATAAATAGAATCATACTACGCTGTAGGTGACCGTATTGAATCGATTAGCGAATCTCTATTTTAAAACGATTCTTTAGTGAAAACACGGAAGCTTTGGGTCATTTTCATGGCTGGAAAAGTTATTGTGCAGCCAGATTTTGATTCGTTAACTCGTTCATCGCTTTGATTTTCCTTATTCAGGTCCTTCCGATTGCCTCTTTCCTTGTTCGTTCCTCTTCTTACGGAATTTCACTTCCACCACTTTATCACTTCTCTCTTCCCATCTTCCATCGCGAAAGGGGACACGTAATAATGTAAGCAGCATCCGTTATGGTATACAGATGAATGGGCCCTTAATTGCATTTGTCACCTTCATTCCCCTCTCCCCTTCTTTCCCTCGCCGCAATAAGAAGCGGCGTATGAATAAAAAGCACTCCATCCGTCTTCATCCATCTTTCCATCCGAGCCGCCCCCCGAGGATCCCCCCGTTTTCCCTCGCTATCTCCCCCACTCATCCCTTCTCTCTCTATATATATCTCTTTTCCTCTCTCTCTCTCCTCTACGCCCCCGTCTTTCTTGCGTGGGGAAGTCGTAGCAGTTAGGTTTGACTAACCGATGGCCGCGACCTCCCGTGGCGGGCCGCTTATTTGTCCGCATCCGCGACACCATCTCCCTCTCTCTTCCCTTGGCTTTTTCTCGCTGGAGGAAGAAATAAACATTTCATTACGAATTTCGTTGCGACGAGATGTTATAGCGCGTTCTGTCGAGGTATTCTTTTTTACTTCCACATCTTCCGTTGCTGATGGTAGAAGGGATAAATGTAAGTTTTGGTGCAGCGTAAGATATACAATGTTTCCGTTTTACCATATTTTATTCTTCCCCTGTTTTCTCTCTGGCTGTGGAAGTAGGATTAATTCTCCGCAACTTTATGTTAAGGTCGAAAGGTATGTATGGTAAGTTAAAAGTTTTGTGCCTGACTTAATTTTTCTGATAAAATGAAAGTCTATAAAATTAAATATAGATAGAATTAATTTAAATAAGGTTATCAAATTAAGTAAATTTATTTAATATTAGTCAGATAACATCTGAATCCCTTTTCAATCTCGTAAGCTATGTTTACCATGTGGCCAATGTGTTAAAACAGGCCTTTTACATTTTTCTTAAATTTTAGTTTTCTCTTAGTATGAATTTACTCTTACTGTTAATATTTCCTACTTATGTTTTAGGTCCACCACGCGCGGGTGTAGAAATCGATTGGGTCTTCGAGTTGTTAGTTAGTTAAGTTAGTTTGAATTTCATCGATACATTTTTGCAATGTAGGAAAGCACTCCACTGAGAATTCATCACGAAGTTCAAGAATCTCATGAAATATATTTTTGTTTTATTAATTCAATTTTCAGTTTTTCAACTCTCTAATTAACTGTGACACGTATAACAAAGTTTTTATGTGTTCGATTATTCGGAACGCAATCAGTCGATAATCTCAGCTAAAATGTACAGTATAATCAACTACTTCATTTATGTTCTTCTTTAAGTATAATTCTTCTCATTTTCAAACACCTTTTACGCATTTTCTAGTGCGAAATACAAGAGAATTTTTTATGTAAAATCATCCCTTGGATTCATCTCTGTATATTTTCTAACCTCCTCAGTGGTGACTTTCCGAAGATGTCACACGCCCACAGGCATTTTTCATCTTCCCCGATCGACCCACGCACCTTTGAAAATATCTCTCCGTCTTAGCAAACCAATTGGCAACTCGAGAAATTAACACCAGGTGGCGTCGAATTTACCTTATGGGCGATCATAAGTCCTCAGTGACCACGATTTCTCTCTCTCGCTTAAGGTCAATATTTGCCGATAATAATTCATCGCATCGATTACCGGGTTTTCTTCAGCAAAGAATGACATTGGATACAAATTCTTTCTTTTCTTTCCTACTTATGCCCATGATGGATGAAGTATAATATCAATCACGGAAATAGATTTCATGCGATTTATTTCCGAGATTAATGTTACGTATGGAGAATTTTGAAAACGCTTCTATCACCCCAAGGGTATTGTAGGCAGTGGACATCTGTACTCATTAAGTAGCGATTAGAAGAGAAAATTTGATTTCCATAAAAGCCATATAATGCTCTCATAATAAAGGCGATGAAATATTATAAGATGATATTTTAGCACACTTCTAGGATCTTTGACTTCATTAAATTCTTTATGGAGAGGAAGAATTATGCGAACCAGCGATTAGATGATCAACCACCTTTATTAGTAAAGATGGTTAGTTTATGTAAATTACGTCATTTTAATGCTCATCATATTCATGAGAAGATTTGTAACGTTGCGATGATTTTTTTGCAGCATTATCACTTCCAGTGTAATGCCAAAGGCTTCAAAGTTTTTAATTGCATCGTTCATTAGAAATTGTGGTATTATTTTACCACAATTGTATGCACTGTTGGTAAAACTTTTATTGTTAGTTTCATATGAATTTTAAGTATTTATTTGTAAGTACGTAGCGATTTGGCCCTCTGGCCAAGTGGCAACACTAGGAAGAGTATAACATAATAAGTAACTTTGATAATAATTGTGTGGCATTCGTCCAATGACGGGAGGGAAATTCATCCAAAAACATCCCGTAAGCAGAGCATTACATATATACTCGTAAGTTAGATATTAAAATTAACATATTATAAAGTTATCCTTTAATTAACACATTTACAAGTTAAATATTAAAGAAATTTGCATTATTATTCACATATTCCATGGCTGTACGATAAACTTATGAATTAAAGTCATACATTATGGTTTATGTATTATCTAAAGTTATTCTATAGGAAGTCTACAGGAAAAGTCATACAGGCTTGAGTATTCTCTACAGTTATTATCTAGAATGCTCGTAGTTATTGATTAAATCTGAAGAGAAATATTCTTGGTTTATGCAGAGTTTCTTTTTGATAACATTTAATCATTTGAGATTAATTAAGGTATTTAAGATAATAATATCTCATCCAATTGAATTCTATAAATTTCCTTATAAACATACTTTTCGTCCAATGTAGAATATGGGGAAGTTAAAGAATATTTTCGAGATTATTACAGGTATGCTTCGAATAAGGTTTTCAAGCACTGAGAAATAACATCAGTGCAGTTTATTTACAATACACCTAATGCATATGCAATAACCTTATTAAACAGACAGGATAAAATACTGATTCATGGTTGAATTTCATATACCTGTTTCTCCAATATATGAGTGGGTTGTGAATTTCTTACTAGCAGCAATCTTAATTCATTTTAAGATATACCTACTATTTAAAGTATTCTTTTCTTTTCTAGATGAACAAACTTTGGACAAACTGTATCCAAAAAAATCACGTGTCCCATACTAGACCTTCGGTATTATGGAAAGCAGCTTTTACCGCTTCAGGAAACTATCATAAGGTAATGATGACGATTTCTTTGGCAATAAAACTTTAGAACTTCCTACTGTTTTACGTAAAGCCTTTTGAAAATATTTGGAAATGTTGGCACAAAAATGAACAGCATCCTCTTTCCACATCCACTATAAAGTGCGATTAAGCGAAAGCAACGTATTCAGTCGAGCAGGCATACACCACACACGTGCGGTAATCGAATGCCGCCAAATAATGCGATCAAATCAAAGGAGACGGGATTTGAAAATGAAGAGCGGTTTACGCAACTGTTATCCTTTCATTTCGAACCCCTTCCCTATGGTACTCCAAACCATTTCGGGTCCCCCATCTCGAATCGAAGTTCAATCCCTCTTCGACCCCCAAGAGACCGTTTCTCACGTCCCTTCTTTGCCCTTTCGCGCTGCCCCTTAAAAAGCCTTGGCCGCGGTCCAACTTTTTCCTTTATTCTCTTATCCCATTCTGCACCATCGGCCTTCCATTCTGTAAGGGATGCTGGCCAGGAAGATCATCCTCATCGCTAACATGGACCTCGGTGTTGACTCTCTCCTAGCTCGTATCCAGCGTAAGTCCTCTTCGGTCGGCAATCTTCTTCTTAGGACTCCTACTATTGCAGATTTCTCATGTCTCCGAGCTGTTGGTGCATTTTTCTGCGATATGAAGAGAAATTTCAAGGTTGAGATATTTTAATCTCCCATTTCGTAATAACTACAGTTTCAGTAGGGTACGTCTCAGTACCAGCTTGGCTCAAGTTGGTTAGAATACATTATCCGATCTATTTTATGCAAAGAAAATTTTTGATTTTATATTCAGGTAAATAATATCCCGGGAACAAATTGAACATGCATCTTGATCCTTGAATTTAATAGTTTGGCGAGAATGTGTTAAAAATGTCAATTGGTTTGGCTGGCAACCGAAAATAACAAAGATTGCAGTGAAATCACTAGAGAAGGCATTTGAGGATTTAAAAAAAAATACGAATATTAAAACACATATGAATGTATGAATTATAATATTCGGAAGGTTACATTACCCGTTTTTCATTACTTTATAGGATAAGATAATTAAAATTGTAAATTTTAAATATTCTTTAGGCATTCTATCGTATCTTTAGACAGTTAATTTTATCTTTAAGGGAGTTCTCTTTATAGAGTTATTTAAAAGAAAAGATAGCTAGAATAAAAGCATTACGAAAGTGCAAATATTTAGTGTTTTAGAATATTCCTTATTTAATTCATTTGTGGAAGATTTTATATCTTCAAAATGGTGTTATACATGCGCTACATGACGATGCATCTTTGCACTATCACAATTTAAGTCCTTTCCTGTATTCTAATAATGTTCAATGGCTGTTATGATGATGATGACGATCAAATATAATTAATGTACAATATTTTATTTAATCGATTTTTGCCATAAAGGAATTTCTTAAATGTGTTTCTCAACATGAATTGAAAAATTTCTTGATAGTGAAGGGTGTATTTAAAGTCTTCTACCCATTCATCTATCGTTAAATTTATGTGTATGAGAGATTTTTAATAAGAAATCGTCGTTGGCTTTGGGATAAAATTGAGCCAAAAATAACCAATTTTATACTAATTGGTAAACGGTGAATTGGATTTTGAAGACTGCAAACGGCGAGAGAAAGAAAAAGTTAGATTTTTAACGATTTATATTTATGTCTATTTAAAGTCTATTAAAAACCATTTTACATTATTTTACTTACCGTTATTTAGGGTTCGTCCTTAAATAATATAACATTTATGGAAGGACTGGGAGCACCCGACACTTGATCATATAGGGTGTCACGCTCCCTGTGACACTTTGTGACAAAAATCCCAAAAATGTCGTGACATCGCTTAAGAATGGCCCCTCACTTCGAATATACATGCCTCAGAATGTCTCAGCCCCTACCGAAAACAGTTTTGCTATCAAAACAGGTAGAGCGAAAGGTGACGTTTACGTTTTAAATGTAAAAATTGTTACGAAAAATCGGTAAGTGTTACTCAGATGCCTCAGACTGTAAGACGGGAATCTTTAGAAGAAAGAAAGTAAGGCTTAGTTTGCACAATGAATTAAGAGAAAGTACGATCTTGGAAGATGTTACAGATATTATGCGTTCTGTTACATAGGCCGATCTGACTCTGCGAATAAAGTAAAGGAAATAGATCCTAGGAATAGCTATTTCAATGATTCGTTTTCTTTCCGCGAACGGTAAGCGACAGGAACTAACCGAATGGGAAAATAAAATCACGGTGCTTGCACTTCCAACCACTCTCATAAAGATAGCTCGTAAAGTACACATGTAGATTCTGATTTTATCTTTTTGGTTTCTAGTTTCTTTCTAGTGATGAATTTTTAAATTAAATTTAAATATGATCGTCGAAAGTGATTGGCGATACGGAAATGTCGATTTTTATGTTACATTCTCGCTGGTTGTATGCAGAGTAGCAATTTCGCAAATACTTCGAGACGGTGGCGCGTTCACTCGCACATGTGACTGTCCATTCCAGTGTTGGTTGAGTGTCCATGACGAAATTCCAGCAGCAATAACATATGGAAGAAAGTCTTAAATCTAGCGATACGCTTGGCATTTACCGTACGTTGTGAACCACGTGTCACCTCCAATACCAAACGAGGAAAGGGTATTTTAGAATCTCCTGCGATAGGAAAAGTTCTGCGGTAAATATTTTATTTATCGTCCGTTCTGGCTTTTTTTCTGCAAGGACTTGGATTATGGTATTCCGTCCATATGGAATACTTAAATTACGATCTCTAACCTATGTTTACTGCCCTTTTTGCTTATCCGTGACATTTATGCAGGTGTTGGCGGTTTATGTAAGATAAGAATGAAAGTAACTGCGTTCATTTCGTTTTATGGATACTTTATTTGGTTGCAGTGCCATCTGTTTGATACTACTCTCTACTACTACCATCTGATGGTAGTTTAGAATTCATACCTACAACTATCACCAATGCTACAAAAAAAGTCTACCTCCTTCTATGTGAGAAATCAATCGCAGATTTTTCACTTGTTGAATCTTTCTCTCCCAAAATGACATTAAATAGTAACTATTTTGGGCTTTCATTCGCTGATGTGCCATAAAAATCTATCTACTCATCTCTCAACGCACTATCATGTTTTATTCGATTTCGGAATGTTTGAGAATAAGACTTTTAGCGAAGTGAAATTTCATGATGGATTTTCTGGAATGGGCAATGAAAGAGCCGTGATAGTAATTCACCAATAGAAATATGCCATAAATTACAGAGCAAACTCCAAAAGCAATATAAAGTGCTTCTATGCGTATTTCGCCTTCCAAGAGGCGGTATCAGGGGCACTAAGAAGACTTAGGTTCAGCCAGCATGTTTTTCAAGAACGGGAGAAAAAAATAATAAAGTGACGAAATCTAAAAGTATATATAACTTTTGTTTAAATCTATTTCTGAACTTATAAGACATTCTCTGTTTTTTAAATAATTACCTTTTCAAGAGCCTTCAGACTATTATTAGCATTACAAATAAACTTGAAAGTTAAAAAAAAAAAATTTTGCAAAAACTCTGTTATGTTTGGCAGCAATTGAATGTTGCAATCTGCCAGATTTAAATGAGTAATATTTTCTTTGTGTTAATAACTTGTCGTCCAGTTTGTCCAATACATTTTAAACCTCATACAAAGCAGATGATCTTGATCTTGACTTATGAGATATGCCAGATTAATGTAAAACATTGTTCTTACCTTGGGTGGTGCCCAGTAAATATTTAATACTACATTACATAAATAATACATAGTTTAAAATAGCAGAATGTTTTGTTCTTTTGCTTAAAAATGCTCCGTTGCCCCGTAAAATGTTCCGTTATTTGTTAACTGCGCCACAAGTTATAAATTCTATAGAAAAATGTAGTGTATTGCTTCCCTTAAATGGGGTAAGACCTTTATTTTCGCGGATCGGGTATACGGTAGACAAAAAATTAATTTAAAGGTCTCACAGCTATGAATCTAAATCTAAAAGGAATCTGTTTAACTACCATTAGATAGAAAAATATGATGATGGTAGGAGAGCAGTAGAATGCAGATTGACAAGATGTTTTTATTTATAATAGCTTTTTATGTTGCAGAGAACGCTGTTTATATATTTGAAATTAATTTTAATGTTTTAATCAGCGGCTAATTTTTAGAAAATATCTCATGTTTATTTAGAATGTACAAGATTCAAAATTTTGAACAAATCTAAACTAGAATCTACCATCCGAGTTTACTTTTTAGTAGACTTTTTAATGGGTTCCTGTTGCACGAAGCAATTAATTTTTCTTTTGGCATTTTGGCATTCTTATTAGTGTTGTAATCATCTTCTTCTTAAGGGGAATATTTTGCTTAGAAATATAATTCACTATACCCGATTATTACGATTGGTAGGAGGCGATTGCAAATAAAAAACGAATGTGATTTACTCATTAGTTTTACTTAAACATTTTATTCCTCATAGAATGATGTAGTATTTGGCTTATAGTGGAAAGTGAAACAAAAACTCAATTAATAAAGCAACCGAGATCATACATACGGGGTTGTTTTCTTTAAAGAACGCGCATGTATAATTCACTGTACGTATTCCAGTCATTAGGGCGGAGTATTCCTTCCAAGGACATATGGTCAGGGACTTGGATTTCGAGGATCCTCTTAAAGTATTCCTTAAATCAGCGACGGGCCGATGAAATGCAAACTCGGTCGAAAGATATGAATTCCGCCCCGTCATCCCCATTCCCTCCTCTGCCTCCCACATCGAATTCTCAGAACCAAACTTGTTACCGATCCTCTTTCTCACACCTATCGCCCAATACCCCTTCTTCACCTCGCATTCCTTAAATATTTCCCTCCCCCACACTGGCTGTCACTTTTCTGAGGTCTACTTTTCTAACTCGGAGCCCTTCTTCGCCTGTATCTTCACTCGCATCTCCTCCTCCGCCACGCCATCTGGATGTTTAACAGTCGTTTCCATCAACTCTTCCCCTCGCCGTCTCTATCGGCGTGATCAGCTTCTCTGTCTGTTCGACTTGTGTGGACCACCGCGGATTCACGGTCTACGTTGAGTCGCGCTAAGAAAGAGCGCGGTGTTGTGTTTATGAGAAGGGAAGTATGCGAAGATGGAATGCGGTTGGTTATTCCTTTTGTGTTAGCGGTGGCTAAAGTAACGCGGAAGGAGTTCTGAGGTATCTCGTGCGTGGTGTTGGCTTACATTATTGCAAGGATCGAAGAAGCTTCATTTTCGTCCACTGTGTACTCTACGCACACAAATGCTGATAAATGTAGCATCAGGATAGTTTTAATCAGAGGAGATTTTAATGGTTGTCTGGGTGTCAAGGAAAAATATATGGCTGTGTTTACACAAAACCTCAGTGGATATTTCAATAATATCTTAGGAGAATCTAATAAATTGGTCTAGACTATGTGGTAGTTTTCCATCCGGAAGAATAATATAAATTAGACTTATTCCTTTATCGCGGAATGTCTTTATTCTGCGACCATGGTTTCGACTCCTTGGGTCATCATCAGGTTTCTGTTTACCTTGGATCAGCATCATCACCAGGGTATGATACTAATTTTTATCATTCTTCAACTTTTTTTTGGAAATAAATTGATTAGCAACAATTGATGACAGGATGGTAGGTGATCAATGAATCTTAAATCAAAAGGAAAATTTTCTCGTCGATTTTAAAATTTACCCTTTATCTAAAGGAGAGATAACAAGTGGATTTAATTACTCTAGCAAAACGGTGCTCGAATTATGAAAGCTTCCACTCAAAACGGTCATAAGTAACATAAAAAGAGTGAATACTATTTTAATGAGTATTCTTTTACCTCTTTGTGCAGTACAAGTTAAGATGATGACAAATACGAAATTACATAAGCACTTCATTGAATCTCTACCAGTTTTGTGTAAAGACAGTATATAATTCAGTTTACCAATTAATTATGGGAGATATTATTGAGGAGATTTTTCCTGGAATCTCTTGTTATAGGTTTCATCGGCAAATTTTCAAATTTCCTAACATTGTGGTGCATGCAAATCATGGTGATAATTCTTGAGCTTTTTATAGAGTTACTTTAATCTTTGCCAAAAGACTCTTTTCTTGGTTAAACAAGAAGAAAAACCATAATAAGATTTATCGGCCATATAGAGTACGAAAAATTTAACACAAGTGCTTGAGGATATGATTCTATTTATTGTTCGTCATAAAATGTATTTTATAATATTCTGATGAGAAAGTTATTATGCCTAACATGCGAGCAGTTAATCAGTTAAAATAATAAGATAGTAAATAATTGGATACACAATAAGTATTGGGAAAAGTTTCACAGTAATACCTGCGTGGGAAAAATTGTTTCGATGAGAAGAGCCTGAATGGTTGCTGAAAACAACGCGTTTTTATTTCCTGTTTTGTCATTCGATACTTTCCGGATCAAGTGAATGCTTTCGGGACCTCATTTAGAAATGCACACCCATTCATACTTTTCGGATACTATGTGTCCGTACCTTCGTAACCATAGTGACGGCGCCTTTAAGAAAAAACTAAGAATAGTAAAAGAAAATGCGTACAAATGCCTCAAAGGGCCACACACAAAGAGCATTTCAGTTCTTCCTTCGCCTCGCCCTTTGGCCAAACTGCTCTAGCAAAGAATCCCTCTCCTTAACTCCCAATCGGCATTCATTGGCTTCCTCCTCATTGCCTCTTCCTCTCTCACTTTCACGCCACTATCCCATTTATCACTCTTTCCTTTTGTACACCTTTCTCATTCCCCTTTTTGCCTTTCCGTCGCACAAACCTCAGCTGGAATAATGGCAATTTCTTCTCTTTCATTCTTCCGAGACTTTTAAAAAATACCACTCCCTTTATCTGCTCATCTCTCTTCCTTTTCCCTTTTCTCTTTCTCCCTTCTTTCATTTAGACTCTATTCCTTCCTCATTTTCTTTCCTTCTCTTTTGTTTTCTTCCTTCTTTTATATCTCTCTTCTTTCAACTTTATTTCTTCTTTGCCTTCATCCCTCTTCTGTGTTTTCTTTCTGTTTTTTACTCTTTAATTTATTATTTCTGCCAACTTTCTCTCTTCCTTTTCTTTATCTCGCTCCTTTGTTTTCTTTTCCTTCTTTCCTATCTTATTTATTCTCTTCCTACCTTTCTTTTTTCTTCCTTTCCTGTTTTTCCCCTTATTCAATTTATTCTTTCTTCCTTTTTCCTCTTCTCTTACTTCATTATTCTCTTTTCCTTTCTTCTTCTCTTCTATATTCTCATTCCTTCTTCTCTGTCTTCTTCTTCACTTTTCCCACTTTATACCTTTTCTCCTTCCTTATTCCCTTCTTCACCATTCTTTCCTCTCTCTACCCTTTCCTCTTTGTTCCCTTTCTTCCTTCTCCCCTTTCTTTTGTATTTTGATTCCTATAATTTCACCTTCTTTCTCCCTTCTTCCCTTTTCCTCTCCTTTCCTCCTCTCATTCACTCGAGTTTTCTTCCTTAAAACCTTCGTTTCACACCTATTCAGCCCATACACATCGCGCGCATTTAGCGCTCCAAAAGGAAACCTATTCTCTGAACCCAAATATATTTATCGGCGGTTCAAAAAGATACTAAAAAGTTTAATCCGGTTCCATTCTTCTCGGTGTTCCACTTCTCAGTCTCTAAACCACCGACTTTGGCGTCTGGAGAAAGGATGTGTTAACCATTCCATTGTTACTGGCCGTGTTCAATAATGAGCGCCTTTATGAATGTATGTGCGCACTGCGTTTTCGTCTGGTGTTTGCCGACGGACGGTCTTATTGAGGAAAAAATTCCGTTGTTTGTGAATGGGGCGTACACGGGGAAGCTAAGCACTAATTCACGGAGACTGGGATGAATGGAGTGATAGAGGGAACTAGGCGGCGTCACTGGGCAACTTGTAAGAGATCTCTATTTAAACTGAGACGGATTTATGGTTTTGCACATTAAATGCTAGCTGAGGGCCTCGTTACAAGGATGGCCTCAATAAAGGTTGCGCTGTGCAGTTGACTTTAATATGTAACGTAACTCAAATTCATGATTCATTCATATGATGAATATCTATTCAGATCAGACACAACTCTTTATTATGCATGAATATTTTGTTATATGAATGAGTGATTAAACATTATTTGATGTAAAATGTTATCTCTTTGCGATATAGCTTTTATTATCAATTTCAGAAGGTTATATTCTAAGTAAGGCTTCGAATTGTCGTTTGAGTCTCTGATAGTATTCCCTTTCCTGTATTAAGAATATTATTGCATCCAAAATTGCGTCCATTATCAAGAAACGAGTAAAGACCTATGTATGAATTTTAATTTCCATTATTTTTTAATGGTATCAAAATGACTTTCCAGAAAGAATATGTATAACATATTCCATTTCTTGGAAAGCTGTGAGAGAAGCATTAGTTTATTCATCTGCAAGCCGTTAATATAACCGTTGATATCAATTCAAACGTATATCTAAAAGTCCCTTATATGTACTACCTATATGCATAGTTATTAGATAGCTTATTTTGGGTGGATCAGTTCAATCAAAATTGATCGATAAATTAATGATATACTCATAGATATGAAATCATTGTAGCTTATCTTAACGTAAATTAAACAAACTTCCACGAAATAAAACTCTAATAGAAAACTGGAAAAACTTCCTATGCTCACCATAATTGCGCGAATCTCTTTTTATTTACTCTACGTTTTATTGATGACAAATCATTCTTCCTAGAGTATATTAGTTAATAATTTAGGTAACGAATATTGATTCAAATTATGGTATTTAACGTGAAACGGAATGTGGTTCACCATTACGGAACTTTATATAGCTCTGCTAAAATGGATATGATTCTGTTTATTGTTCATCAATATTATTTTATAATATTCTGAAGTGAAAGTTATTTTGCCTAACATGCGAGCAGTTAATCAGCTAAAATAATACGATAGTAAATAATTGGATACACAGTAAGTATTGGGAAAAGTTTCACAGTAATACCTGCGTGGGAAAAATTGTTTCGATGAGAAGAGCCTGAATGGTTGCTGAAAACAACGCGTTTTTATTTCCTGTTTTGTCATTCGATACTTTCCGGATCAAGTGAATGCTTTCGGGACCTCATTTAGAAATGCACACCCATTCATACTTTTCGGATACTATGTGTCCGTACCTTCGTAACCATAGTGACGGCGCCTTTAAGAAAAAACTAAGAATAGTAAAAGAAAATGCGTACAAATGCCTCAAAGGGCCACACACAAAGAGCATTTCAGTTCTTCCTTCGCCTCGCCCTTTGGCCAAACTGCTCTAGCAAAGAATCCCTCTCCTTAACTCCCAATCGGCATTCATTGGCTTCCTCCTCATTGCCTCTTCCTCTCTCACTTTCACGCCACTATCCCATTTATCACTCTTTCCTTTTGTACACCTTTCTCATTCCCCTTTTTGCCTTTCCGTCGCACAAACCTCAGCTGGAATAATGGCAATTTCTTCTCTTTCATTCTTCCGAGACTTTTAAAAAATACCACTCCCTTTATCTGCTCATCTCTCTTCCTTTTCCCTTTTCTCTTTCTCCCTTCTTTCATTTAGACTCTATTCCTTCCTCATTTTCTTTCCTTCTCTTTTGTTTTCTTCCTTCTTTTATATCTCTCTTCTTTCAACTTTATTCTGTTTTTTCCTCTTTAATTTATTATTTCTGCCAACTTTCTCTCTTCCTTTTCTTTATCTCTCTCCTTTGTTTTCTTTTCCTTCTTTCCTATCTTATTTATTCTCTTCCTACCTTTCTTTTTTCTTCCTTTCCTGTTTTTCCCCTTATTCAATTTATTCTTTCTTCCTTTTTCCTNATTATGTGTCGTGGATCTTGGGATTTGAACGCAGGAAGCGGTCGATAATAACGACAATAAGGAGATAGTGTTTGGGTTGTAATTAATTATATAGGTTGTTTTTGATGCAGCCTAGTTATTGTTACATAGAACCTTAGTAGTATTCAAATCTGACTAAATCGAGACAAACAGATCTGCAGTAGAGTTATTCTTAAAAATGCTTCGACAGCTGAGATCTTTTCGCACATATTGGCCCCCACCGGGAATCGAACATGGGAGCGCTCTCATCAAAGTCGAACGCGTTACTCACATGGATACCCGGGAGCCCACCATATCTTAAAATACTATTAAAATTAACTTAATCATAAACGTGATTTACATCAAATTTCTACATATAAACTGAAATAATTTCCTTTGTGTTGCTTATCAAGAAATGAAATTCAAAGATCACTTCAAGTATTCCATAAATAATTCGTAATCTTTATACTATTTACTAATTTTGTCGTTATTTAGAATTGGAAGTACTCTGTACAATTCTTATGGATATCGGCCGAGTTTTACTGGGAGGCCAAGAGCGATCTAAAATTCACTTTTTTTATTTGGTGAGATTACAGGAAATATGGAAAGAATTGTCAGTTTTAAAAACATATTTTGAAAGAAATGCCCGTCCAGTTTCTTCAAACTTATCATTTCTAAAATAATTTGCTTCGCTAAACTTCGTATTTAGTATGGAGGTAGAACAATTCATTGACATTTCTTTGCATGAAGTAACGCTTTTCACACTCCATCCTATTTATCGAGGCTCTAGCCTATTTCAATTGCAGAGACCTGCATGCTCTTAAAGAGGGCTTCGACTTCTTTTAACTTCTTCGACAACTTTTTCAATGATCATATATATTTCAACATGGATCGATGTAATTTATAACCAAACTTCTCAGAATATTTGGCTACGTTCCGTAGTTAGGCAAAAGAGTAAATTTACCTCAATCAATAGGCTAAATTTCCATTCGTGTACTAAACACACTCTTTTCCGTTCTCTCCATCAATCTTTTAAGGAAGATGTTAGGTTTGAATATAGTTTCAGCCTGAGAAAGTTGGGCAGAAAAGCTTCTTTCTATACCCTGCTTAAGAATCTGTTTGCTACTTTGCTGAGAACAAATATATTATACTTTGGCACCAACCCTTTTACTCTGAATCCTCAACATAGCGGTCCACAGGATTTCAGTGCCATTTAACAGTTAGTTTCAGATTCTTGGAAAAACCAAGCGATCTGGAAAATCCCCAATCGGCCTCGTATGAAGATCGTGAGTTTTACTCCGTAAAAACGAGTAGTGAATGAAACGGATGCATTCGGCCTCGTTTGGCGGCGCGAAAGGAAACAAGTGGCAAATACAAAATGTAGAAATAAGAATGGAGCTTCTTTAGAACGAGTGGTCTTCAGGGTGTGGATGGAGTTCATTCGTAGCCGATGCTCGAGAATTCTTTCGCAGGTGAAATGCATTCGTCGGCATCGTTTCGAGGGAACTTTACTATGGACGGTGCGTAGAGAAAATGCGCAGGGAGAGCGCCATTCACACTTTTACCCTCTTATTCTATGGCTTTTGAACGTGCGACACACGCAGTGACACACACACACGCTTCCACAGAATGCCCAACGCCCCTCCAACGCTCCAAAAGAGTGGACTTCCTCTGCCATTCAATAGGATTCCCGCCAAGGGAGCAACCTCCCAGAAAGGAGAGTTTTCCCCCATTCACCTCTCATTCCAACTCTCACACCCTCAAGAATTTTTCGGACCCTTTGGATCCCCCGCTGTCTTTTAACCCCTCCCTCTACTCCCACACCTTCTTCCCTCCACGCACAGGTGCGTCCGAGTCATTCTGGAACTCTAGTGCGTTGACCGTATCCACCTGTAGGTGCAGAGACTTCATCTAGCGCTATGGAGGAATTCTTAGGGTCATTATTATTTTAAATTTTTAAAATCTCTCGGCTTTTTTAATGATTTAGAAATAATATCCTCTTAAAAGAAACTGCACTTAAAGAGGCAGAACAAATTAACTTCAAAACCTAATAAAATTAATTGTTAGAGTTTCGTAACCTTACCGACAATAACCGTTTATTAAGCACACTGACATGTTGTTTCGAGAATTAATAGTCAAGCTGTAATTTTCAATGACGAATTAATAACGTTTCCAAGTTGATAGATTGAGGAGTAGGTTGTTTCCGTAGCAACGGACCATAAAAACCGAGGGCATAAATAGAGTAAACAGATTAACCCGAGGGCAAGAAACGGAAATAACCGAGAAGGAATTTCCCCAGGGATTACGTGCGGTCGATCTGCGATACGTCCTTCTCTTGGCAAGTAAAAAATGAGTAAGAAATTTTTCGGAAACATATTTAAGAGTGGAAATGACTGCTCGGTTTCCCTCTCTCTCGCCTCCCATTTAAACGTCTCTCCTCTTTCATTTCCCCGACCATCCGCATTCCAACTCCGCTCGGCGGGGTTCCTCAGCCATCCCTCGGCCGTGTCAAAAATCGTTTGCCTTCTCCCTCCGTTCGTCCTTTTATTTCACTCAATCCCTCCCGCCTACGGAATCTAAACCCCTGTCATCTCACCGCCGTCCTAGGCTCCCATTGCCTGCCAAACGGATATTCCGAGTAGCCGGAAGTTTTAGAGGCGTTTATAAAGCACGCGTGTTTCGCACGAAAGGGCGCGGTGTTTTGGAAAAAAATTCGCCTTTTTCGATGACTTGACACCCCGTGACTGTTTCCAATTATGAACCTAACGGAAATCAGGAACAAAAAGAAGAATTATGTGTCGTGGATCTTGGGATTTGAACGCAGGAAGCGGTCGATAATAACGACAATAAGGAGATAGTGTTTGGGTTGTAATTAATTATATAGGTTGTTTTTGATGCAGCCTAGTTATTGTTACATAGAACCTTAGTAGTATTCAAATCTGACTAAATCGAGACAAACAGATCTGCAGTAGAGTTATTCTTAAAAATGCTTCGACAGCTGAGATCTTTTCGCACATATTGGCCCCCACCGGGAATCGAACATGGGAGCGCTCTCATCAAAGTCGAACGCGTTACTCACATGGATACCCGGGAGCCNTTTTTATATTCCCCGACGATAGGGAAAATAAAAACAGGAGCCACTTTTCTCAGGAAATGATATCCTATGTAATACAAATATGTAATACAAATATCATCCTATGTAATACAAATAACACTGCAAAATACCACATACAAGCGTCATCTTCAAGTTTACTTGTCGAAACTAGTCTTGCTATTTTTGGTTTAAGTTTGTGTTGTATTTTGCAATGTTTTATATTAAATTGGATATAGTTTCCCGAGGAAAGTGGTTCCTGTTTTTTAGTTTTCTTACCGATGCTGAAGTCTGTCGTACCAGGTAATATACTTCAGAATTCCAGATAAGGCAGTTTGTTTCTATTATGCCAAATATATTTAAAATTGTTGGAAAAATGGAAAAACTAGTGACAGTCTGTGTAACTGTAAATGTAATTATCTCATTATCATATTCAATACAGAGCTTCATATTGAAACTCAATGTTTTGCAACTCTCGTTTAAGCTTTATACCAGTAAAAATTTATAAATAGAGTTTCACATGCACTAATGATGTTTAGCTAATTTATCAAGAACTCTGCTTCGGACGTATGGAATATGAAATGCGTTGATAGTAAAAAAAATAATGATTGTCTGGATGTATCACCAGAAAGCCTTTCAAAGTAAAATTTTGAATGAGAGAAAATACAGTTTGCCATCTCAGATAATTTGTTAATAATACTTTGCCGTTGTAGCGAGGGAATTAATGAAAGTTCACCTAATAAATACCCTTTGTTGTAGCTAACGTTTGTAATTTACTTTTTTCGACTATTACTAATTAGTTTCTCAACACCAAAATACAACTCAACATTCTCCAACATATATTACAGGCGTGTAACCGTTACTGCTTCTCACGATATTAAGACGTGCTGTTCCACGCAAAACATAAAAAGATTCTTTACATCTTGCTTTGATAAATCTTGATATATCTAGAGCAGAGTTTCCCAAACTTTTCCTCCGGCGGAACACTTTATCAATTGTACGATATCAGCGGAACACCTAGGTTACTTTTTCTTAATTCAAAACTGAAATTCATACAAGAATTATCATTCTTCCTAAGATTCCGCGGGACACTTAAAAACTCTTCGTGGAACACCAGTGTTCCGCGGAACACACTTTGGGAAACCCTGATATAGAGTGTACCACCCTTAATTGGAGCAACCTACTGTTTTTATCATAAGGTGAAATGTTCAACATTCATGTTGTCGTCGTGTTCATCCTTCCAGTTTCTGCTTTAATTCTATTGAGATATTTTGGTAAGAAAAATATTACATCTAGAATTAATATCCGAATCGAGATTTTCAGATAAGGTATTGAAAACTTATAGGGAATTTTAGGGCGTGGTTGATGAGCTGCAGTATATGAATTGAGCTATAACACAATATTAGTATTGATATTTTAAAGTAATAGCGTTTCTCTGTGAAAAATTTATTACCTGAGATTAAAGTTCTGTAAATGTAAGATGGTTGTGAGACTACTGAGAAAAAATTAAATGGAAAACTCAGATATATGGGAAAATTAATAATATTCGATGAAGACGGCAATAAACAATAAAAATGATTTTTCATAGTTTATGCACCAAATTATGCCACCCATTATATGCCACCAAAATATTTAAGATATGGTTCACAGTCTCAATATTAAATGAATGTCGTTGTGTATTCTAAAGGTAAGAACTAAAGTTTCAATCATACATTCCTCGTTGAATTTTTAAAATTGATTGATAGATTCTACCCATTCGGCGCACCATATTCACATCTACATTAAGGGTATAAATATTCCCCTGAGTTGTTCATGGTATGAGAAGTAAAGGTAGGTTACATTCGGTTTATTTGGAACATTTAAGTCCCTACTGATACAGCTTATATAATCGAGGAAATTAAGAAAAGGCGATACATTATTTTAACTCAAGTTTCATGGATGATTATATAGCAATAAATCCAGCTTTAGTGAGCTTGGTGAAACAGTGGATGAAGCATTCCCACCTCATTGCCTCAGGGATGTTTTGAAGACACCGCCCGGCATTCCGTACTCTACTACAATTCCTCTCTTGTGCCTAAGAAAGGGTTTTTGAATCCTTCAACGAGAGAGCCAAGTATTACGCTCCTTAGATAGAGTCGAGACCTCCTCCACGGCCGCTCGGACTTCATTCATCCTTTGGTGCGTCAGGTGCCATAACGGACTCTTCTATACCACGTCTTTGCCGCTGGAGAAAAAGTCTTTCACACGGCTCGTTGAGGAGCAGAATGGATATTTCACACAATGGCATGCCCCAAGAGACCGCCCCAACTACGACAAAGGTTTTTTCTTCCTTTTGGGAGCATTGTTGCAGATCCTAGGACTTTTCGCGCCACCTGCCCCGCACGGTCAATCGAGCGCCTCTTCAACGGACACCGGAGGACAGCGATGGAAAACCCTTCCGAGAATTGCCACCTATCCATCAAGAAGGCATTCTTTTTTCTTGGGCGGAAACTTATCATTAGGAGGACGCGCGCAGCCGTTTAGCGTGTGGTCGAGGCGTGTCAAAGAAGCGCGCATTTCTCGTATCGGTTGGTCTTTTTTCGGACTTCTCTCATCAGGGGTACATTTGCATGGTGCGTCCACGTGGATCGCTCTCGACTCTTGCGTCCGATGTGAATGGAGGTGGCAGATAGATTACTCGCATTGCGGAGAAAGTGCTTAGCGTTGGAGTTTCCACTTAATAAATCAAAGTTTATGCGCGCAACCTTATTGCTGGGAAAGATGGATCCGTACTTTTTCTCGCTGGATCTCCGAGACTCGGAAAGTTGAAATAAATTGCGATGATTTATCGTCGGTTTCAATTTTTATAAATGCTTCATAAGAACGAGTTGTTTTTCGTGTTGTTGGTAGGAGATACGTAGACCGATATTTTTCCAATGGAGGGAATAATGTTGCTGACGTTATCTTGTTGAACTACTGAGTATAAAATATGTCTGAATAAGTTTATGTGTCTGAATATATAAGTGTCTGAATAAGTATCTGAATTTGCATTTGAATAAGTTCGTGATGCGAAATTATATCTAAAGTGATCGCTTATTAAGACAATTGTCCATTGAACTTTAGATCTGACTATTGACAATAGAAAATTTGCTAATCAAGAAATAAATGAATATGCCCAAACGTGAATTCATGGAACTCAACGCACATCTTAAAAGAAAGAATGCTTTGGAATTTCCGCAGCATAGTTTTGTTTGACTAGTTTCGTCAACAAGTTGACATCTCCAGGTGAGGATGAAACTAGTTAAATTAAAATCTGGTGTGGAAATTACGAAGTATTCTTTATTTCAAGATGAGCTAATCAGGATGTAGAATACAGCCTCTGATGTAATAATTCATGGGTTACATTGTCAGCCCATAAAGAGGAAGCAATAAAAACACGTTATCGGGTTATGGAATAAATTAGGGACGCATCCTATTCAGAAAATCATTTTCAACAAAATGAAATAAGAAAATAAAAGTTGAGAAATACTTCAAGTTCCGTTGTCCGAGGGTAATCAGGGAAAATAGGCTGCCCGTCAGACAAATGACGGAATCTCTCCCCGTATTCCTCATAAAAGATGAATTGCAATCCGTTATGTAGATTTTAAAATACATAATCTTAAATTGTTTTAAAATACCTTATCTCAATTGTAATCTCAAATATCAAAGTATGGTAAAGGTGTTCTCTTCGCATTAAACCGTAAAAGAATCATGCGCGGAAGTGTCGGCGTAGTAACGGTGTAAATAATGAGCCAAAACGGATCTTTAATGGTGCCAAGTTATACAGTTTAACTGGTTTGTTTTTCAAATTTCCCGTGACGGAAGCATTTTCTTCTCTAACATTTGAATATGGAATTTTCACATTTCTTAAGCACCACATGATTATCAGCGCATTGCTCGAGACTTGTTAACTATTGACTAGATATAATAATGGGTGAATTCGATGAATCTTGTTCATCTCAAGGAGATATCTCTGCCTGTATAATTTTAACGTACGTAACTTCTTTGCTGGTGATAGGGATATTTTGATATGCTCTCCGACTAACCAGAGTATACCATGCACGCTGGATATCGCGGTACACTGATGACTCATAGCTTAATTTCCATTCCATTCTATAATCAATAGTATCCGCGAATGCTTTATAACTAAAATTTTAAATTATATAGACTATCTAATGTCTGATTATATAGTCGTCTAAAAGGATTTCAGAAATAAATCGGGAGTAATTTTTAGTTCTTTTAATGGTTATATCTATCAATATATACTCGGGCTGCAACTAACAAACGAATAGACTGATCGTCAGGCAGGGCCAGCCATATACCAAAAGGGGCTTTCGTTCAAATAGCTCTTAAACACCATCTTGTAAAAGGGTAATTTCATTCAGGATCCTTCAATCAAGGGGCCCGGATGATAGTAGGCATTCATGGAATCACCTCTAACCGGCCCTTGCGTCAGAAACTGTGAGTGGAAACGAAATTGTGCCATGGAGATGAGTTGAGAAGCACTGAAATAATCTTTATACGAGGATAATCAATCACACTTGCAAAAAATTGCGCAATGATTATCACGAAAAAAAAAGGACAAAAATGGTGCGTTTGTCTTTGGTGAAAGAGGTCCCGGGTTCGATTCTCGGTGGGGGCCCATATGGGGGGTTGGGGGGAAATGATCTCAGCTGTCGAAACAGTTTTGGAACACTTATGCCTTATAGTCGCATATAAGAAATTAACATTGTTTAGAAAAAGTAAAATAGGGCTGAATGAATTATTTCAGTGTATTTCTGCATCAGAACGATAAAGGTAATTTATAGCTTTCTACCTCACAGAGAGAATGTCGTTTTTGAATATTCTTGTCATTCGCGCAATGCAATCACTTTTATTATTCCGTTCGGAAATCTAAATGTCACTCCCATAACTCTTATTTTGCAAATTTTATCGTTTAACGATGACGTGACGTTTCCTCGTATCCAAGCAACACTCCAAGCTAACGACGGAAATAAATCTTGTGGTCTTTTAGTAAAGTCAGTCTAGCGGAGGACGCACACAAATGATTCATCTCGAAATTTTTAATATTTCTCCGATGGTTTCTATTTCAGATAAATTCCTTGATGAAAGATTGTCAGACATTTTGTCAAATCCCAAACGATAAACGAATTCAAGTAAATTTCTTATTTGGCAAAGATTCTGGTTGAAAAGTTTTAAGCGAAAATCACGATTGGAATTCAGCAATATTCAAGCGAAATACACTCTAAAATTTTTGTTGTGTGTTATAGGATAAGTTAGAATGAGTACATAAATCTCTGTACTGATCACAACGGAGAAGGTCCGTTGCACAAGAATAAATAGGATAAACCTCATAGAGGGAAAATATACTACAGAAATGTTGCGGTGTACAATTCCAACGCAGATAAATGGAAATCTTATTGCATCTGTCAGTTTCTTTTCATTGGATGATAGAATTGCCTGGGTTTTGAGAAATAACTTCTATTTAATGATGCTCCATTACCACTCTAGAGCTCAGAATTTCTAAAACAATTTTTTTCAACTTTCTCTCCTCAATTTTTCTTCTTGTAATAATAACGATCGGCTGTCGTTCCGACACTTCAACAAATTCTAGAGCTGTTTAATCGCGACTGTCAAAGTGTGTATAAGTCTACTTGGAGATGTTTTCGAATTCTCACCGAAATAAATGTTTTTGAAAATAGTATCAGTGGTTCTGTGTATTGATGTAATACATCCTTCTGTATCATCTTGTGTTACTTAAGATTTTGAACCGCTTTTTCACTTCGAGTACTAATAATAGTCTGGATAATTTCCATTATTATTAATTTTATTATTATTTCCATTATTATTATTTCAATTTATNATCATTGATAAAGTCGTTTTATTAACAAATAATCTATTAGTCCGGTGGCAATGCCATATTCAAACTTTACATTTGCGCTCTTAGAGCAATATACGTAGCATTAAAACACGTACGTATCTCCCATACGAACGGTATCTACATTTTAATTTTGATGTTAAAAGTTAAGTACTGGAGTTTTATTGACAACAGCATTTGTTGATTTTCTGTTACAAAACGACTTTATCAATGATATTTTTACAAAATACCTTTAATTTAAATTATTTCAAATAAAAATCTTAATGATGGTTTTGTAACACATACCTCAAAGTTTGCAACGTGTTGCAATTACAGGAATGTATCCAGTTAACCCAGTTAACGGCTTCCAGGGTCAGCTTGTAAATGTAAAATGTAAATTATCTCATGGGTGCATGAATGCCTTCAAAGGGTTTAAGTGTCTTGGGCGAAGGCATTGAAAGGGGCCTTTATAAGCTCCTTTGGAGTTATAGGATAAGGAGCCGATGAGATTAAAATTTCTTTCATAAGAAATGGATTTTAAGTAATAAAGATACATACGCCAACGTCTTAAAGATACATACTGTAGGAATTACTTGTTAACTCAGATGATCAAAGATTTCCCTGAGGAAGTGCTATTCTAAGGTGTGGCCCTATGTTATGATGGCCGTGGTAATGAGGACCGAGCTTTTGGGAATTTTCAGGGAAAGGATCCAAGAAGAATTAGTGCGGCAAAATGCGAGTGAATTTTCTTCATATGATCATCATGTGTGAAGAATTATTTGAGTAGAATGAAAACATTCCATTATTTGATTGGTCGAAGAAGGTACAGACATCGTTTTGAATTTTTCACAATGAGCCTCTATTCCATTTGCTTCTTCCTGTATTCTCCTCTGTTGCAATCGAAAACTACTTTTCAAATCATTTGAAACGCCTCCGAACATCAAAAACTTACCACTGCCTCTGTAAGCTAGAATGTTTTCCACACGGTTATACATTTTTCTCTTTAGCACCAAAAGAATTGGCAAAAGAAAAGATATCCTTCTGGCGGCATTGTCCACGAAGCAATGAATACTAGATGTAGCAAAAATTTACGATCCATGAATATGAGCACCTTCTTTCAGAAGTCTAGAAATTTTCATCTCCATATCAATGGCTACGAGGTGGATAGGAAAGGATACAAGTTTACCAGGCATCATAGAAAAGGGAATAATCGAGTATCGATCATAATTGCCTTCGCGTAGCCACAAGAAGATAAAGGGAGAAGAAGACAAGACCACCTGAGGCCGATGGATACCGCTCCTCCAGCGGGGCCATCTGCTTTTCCCAATTCTTACCTGCCTCCAGAAATCCCGCGTTCACCGCTGACCCTCCGCCATTCCCCTCCTTTGTGCAGTCATTGTTCTCCTATTGTTGGGGCTTGTTGTCGCGCGCATTCCAGGACCGCCCATCCTTCGCCCTCCTCTCACCCGCTGGGCTACCAATTTCTCACGGTCCCGCAGAGTCCCTCATCCTCCGCTCCTCTTCACGGACTTCCCCAAATGTCCGTGGGCGATTCCAAGGGTAGACTGCCCGGAGTTACGATGGGATTTGGGATGGGCGGCCCAACAGCCGGCTTGGCGCCTGAATTTTCGGTTCGGCCGAAGGAGGTTCTTGACGATCCGTGCAGGGATTTCACGGAGGGAAATGCACAAAGAGCATCTGCCACGAAGACTGCAACGTGTGCGGTACGAGGTGCGGATAACGTTGGCTGCAATAAGACGGTGTAATTGGGGAATTTTGTTCGTACTGTAAGGGGGTTTGCAAGGTTATTTCTTCTAGGGTTCCGTTAGCTATAAGTTTGGGCTGAAAGATCATCGGTGTACATTACTTGAGAAGAATCCCGGAATATTTTAGTAGATTGATGCCAGGGATAGAACGGATAAACCGATCTGGATAAAAATTCGAGTTTCTAACGCAAAAGACTGTTGCCATACTATAGATAGTATATATCTATAGATATTATAAAAAATGAAAGTAAGCAATTTATAAGTGTACCACGAAATATTTTGGTCATGATGAGACAAAGGTTACACAGATTTTTTTTAATCACAGAAAATTTGTTTTGAAATTGCTTCAAAACTGCAAAACAATTGCTTTTCAAATGCTTAAAAAAAAACAAAATTTCGGTAACTTTCGCGTGATGGTGCGAAGCATCGAAACCGTGATTGCTTTGTAAAATATTTCATGGTACAGTTTAAAGCTGTATCTATTCATTCCTTACGTTATGAGACCTACCTTAAAGTCATGCCGTAAAGATTTGATATTGATATGGTATATTTTCATCTTTTACAAATGGATTATTGGTACAAAAGCGAAAAGATTAGTATCTTATTGGTTCAGGGACTGATGGCTCCCTGTAAAACAGAAAAGATATTGCTAAAATTATTCTCAAATTTTAACACTGAATGATTAAGAAATAAATTTTTATTGATCTAATATGATGGACTACTATTGTTTGTCTGTAATTTATATCAAAAATCTGTTTATCAAATGTTCTAAGAGAACTGCGTCTAATGCAAAGGCCGAGCTAAAATGAATAACAGACTTAATCACACGATTGTCGAAGCCTTCACCTAAATTCCAATCATATTATTAGAGTATTGCACAAAAACTGCTACTGCTCATGTTATGAGAGTGTGATACGTCTTTTTATAACATTAATAAATATGGCATCCTTTCGTTCCAGAATGAGAGCGTACAATAATCACTCGCACCTCAGTGTTAATGATATAGTTTCGCTAAGGCATGGTTGTACATACATCATGATGACATTAGCCTAATTTGGATTTCCGTTCAGTTATAAGTGCTCCCGTTGGGGTCGCTAGAATGAAAGAATTTCGAAATATTGGTGAAGAAGTGTAATGTAAGAGAGTTAGAATTGTCGAAAAGTGGCTTTTTAATTCAAAATGTGTTTTTCCCTTTGTTCTGTAATAACTCTTTGTCCATCAAGTCAGGCCCACGCACAATAGCTCAGTTATTCCTCTTCCGAAACAATAACGGATCGCTTTTCCGTTTAAACGGCCCAAATCAAGATGGCATTTATGCAGCTTAGAATGGATTAAAATGTTTTGAAGAGAATCCGAAGAAGAGGGCATCGGTCCAATCCCTCCACCATCTAAATTCCTTCTTTCTTTCCATCTATTCACTCCTCCCATTTCCTTCTCTATCTCCCCTGGACCCTCTCCCCTTATCAGCTCACTCCCCTTCTTTTCCCGTCCCTCAGATTTAATGTAATCCTACCTCCATTGTTATGCTAATCCACTGACCCATTCCTCTCGCCTTGGCCCGTCCCTCTTCCATTCTCTCACCCATTCCATCCTTTTTACTTCACTTTCTTTTCCCCTGCTCTTTCTCCTCTCTCTCCCTCCTTTCTTTACAACTCGTGTCCACATTGGTCCCTTTGTCAATCCTGTTTTGTTCTTTTCTGCTTACCTCAATCTTTTATCTCTCCACCATTTTCTGGTTTTCCTACTCCTTTCAGGTCAATAATCTTGCTCCTTGTTCGTTTCGTAGCAAGACTTTTTCCTCTGCTCGTCGTTCTCGATCTTATCGCTCTTGGAGTTAGATCTACATCTTAATTCCTGTTCTTGAGAAACGGTCCTACGGTACTCGAAAGGTCTCATCGAATGTCCGTGGAACACAAGAAAATCTCGTTTTCGGTGTATGGAAAGATGTGGTACTCTTACGCATCCTTTGATCGGCATAATGGAAAATAAAAATGCGTAGACACTGTATCCAGAAAATTCGTAGAATTTTACTGAATGAGTTTTAGTGATAGTCATACATACATACAGTCTGGGGCGTAACCAGGATTTGTCACTGTGGTGGGTTTAGATCCATAGAGAAACACTGCATTGCCTATAATCCAGAAGCAGGAATACTTCCGCCCAAAATGTAATGAAAATAGAAACTGATTTATTTTAACATACGTTATATATACCCTACGCGTCTCTAGCGGCGTTTGTGAGGCATAACTGTGAAGCCATCCTTTCGCATGCTTTCGTTTATGGTTGGCTCTGTTTTCATTGGGGGGGGGGGGGGGGGCCAAATCCACCCCCTTGGCTACGCCTCTAGACATTGGTACCTTGATGGTTGAATCCCCAAATACAACATCTGCATACAGTCCACTTAAATTCTGGCAAGAGTAAGGCTCATTAGCTCCTTCTTGTGCATCGTTCGTTACAGGCTAACCTATTAACGAGCAATTATATATTATATAACCAGTTAAATGGGATCAAATATGACCCCAAAATTTTATTCCTCTTACTGTTACAGAGTTATCATTTAATTTATTTTCTCATATTTTACATCGGTTAAGGTGTTCATAACCTTATTAATTGGAACAATAGTCGGTAATCGCCGAAGGAATTCCTAGATACGCCTAACGCTAAAGTCTAGATGTAAATTTTATGAATGTACCGTGCATTATTATAAGGTAATATATTACAAATATTATAATATTTTTGTACATGTAATATTCTAATATAATTTATGATTAATCTAAAATAAATTAGATACATTTTGCAATTGGAAGGTGTCATTGCCCTACAAGCGAGGTAAAAATATTATCCCAAACTGAATCTTAAAAATTTTTAAAAGAAAAATTATAAAATATGGATCATTTCCTTAGAAATTGAAGCGAGAATATATAATGAAACGTGAAAGTGATAGAGAAATAGTAGAGCAAAAAAAGAACTCAGGAGAGTGAAATTTAACTACACTCGCTCATTAAAACGATAGTTAAAAAGTACGTGCAAAGGAATATTCACTAAGATAATATAGACAATAAATAGAAAAGCTAAAGATATTAATAAAATTAAAAAAGAAGACAAGTATAGAGTAAATAATGGGAAATACGGAAGAAATGTATCCATGGCCGGGAAACGCCAGCTAAGAGGAGAAGATGTGAAAAATATGCAATAACCAGACAAGACTGTAAAAAAACTGCGATTGCACACAATATTGTGAAAATAAACGTAAAGCGCATCAAATATCTGAAAAAGGTGTTTATGGTTTGAGAATAAAATAAAAATGAACTCAGAGACTATAAATAAGTAAATAAAATTGTACTAATATGTGCTTGATGTGTAAAGTCATCGCCATGTGCAAAAGAGGGCAGAAGACCTTATTGTCAATAGAAGATTTCCAAAAAAAGAAAATATGACTCAAGTAACAGCAATTTTTATTTGTACCAAACTACGTTATGATAATAATTACAACTTTTAGCCAGGCTAAGAGACAGTTTCCTGTGATTTAGTAGTTTTATCGTGATTTAGTATATATTAAGAGACCTGATTGAGATTTGTTGTCATTTAGGACCGAGTACTATAAAGCAAAAGTCGGTTCTATAATAGCGGTGGATTTTGCCGACGGTCGAATAGTTTCGAAGTTAGTAAAGGAACATCAAAACCGATTTATAATACGCTAAAGGTTTTTTTTTTAAGAGAACACTTTGGGAAATCATTAAATACAATCATTCGCGGTACACTGATGACTCATAGCTTAATTTCCANCCCATGGCTATTTCATCAACATAAGGTATCCAAGCGGGCTCTGAGCTGGAACAAGGACAAATTTTTAATTTCTAGGAATCACGAAGTTTTAAACTACTAGTGGCAGTGGGTCTCAGTTGAACTTTATCTAAATATTTTCTCTATTATTATCAGTATGTGAATTAATATGAATGCTTTAATTCTTGAGTAACACCAAAATTTATGCTTAAAATGCAACAAAATGCTATTTATGCTATCAATATAAATAAAATAAAAATCTGAGAAGTCGTTCGATGTAATTTTACAGCGAATTTTCTGTCCTTTCCTTTCTGGCGATTTTTGAGCGATTTGATTACCTAATTCACTCCACGAAGCTAGAATTATTTCAAATAACTTTTGTAATGAATATTATTTCTTAACGCGCATTAACGAAAATAAAAGGAAGCTTACCGTTTATTTTAATCATACTTCAAGCGATGATAGAGGCTTCATTTCTACACATTTATGAATTCATCTTAAGTGAGCGTTGCACATTCTTTTCTGAAGATTAACAGATACTGCTTTTACACTTCAAACCAACATATATCGTGATTAGGGCAGTGATAGATCGCATAGCAATATTCCTCTAGTATGTGTATGTTCTTTATTCAGTTTATACAGCACAGTTTTGATATGACAGTGCAATTTTTCTCGAGTAAGAGCATAAATTCTCTTTCGTATTCTCACCTGTTAAAAGTGGGAGTTTTGATTAATCGGAGTATCTTGACCCTCGATGTTGGCGTGATCGAAGCTGTAGTTTATTTCTGCTCTTCCTCTTCGTTTTATTCCGTCCTTTGCTGTCCATTTTCCGCCCCCTCTTCACGCATTCCAATCCGCCCCATCCCACGCCCCCTCTCCCCACCGTTCTCGGAAGGCCACTTTTGATCTCTCCTGTGTTTCTTTCCTACTTTTTCCTCGCTCAAGGTAAACTCAGGGGCTGCTGTGATAACTGAGTGCCTAAATGATATTGCTTATGAGAGCAGAGAAAGTTTAGGTGTTACAACAATTAAAAAATTATGTAATAAATGTTTTAAATTAATTCATTATAAGATAATTATTTTAATGTTTTAATCTTATATAATAATTATTCTGTTAAAGGGAAATAGTAGAATGTTTCTCACTTATGTAGAGCTATTATTATGATTATTTCTATAATGGAAACTGGATGACCCCAGTTGCATCCATTTTAAATATTATTACGGAAACAAACATCCATTCCCTAATAGAAAAAAATTCGACTAGTCGGGACTCAAATACGGGACCTTGGTGTTGGAGCGATTGCACGCTAGTTCCACCGGGAAGTTTATGTAATGTAATGTTAATGTATTATATAATGAACATTTTTAAGAGATTTAAAAACATCGAATAATCAAAAATAAAATCCACTGTTTCGGCCTCGACTTTGTGGTAGCTTTTCATGATGAAAGAAGAAATAAAAACGACTTGTACACGGTACCACAGGATTAAATTACCACAGGAGTTTTTTCTTAGATTCATGTTATGCTCTTTATACTTCGAATAGATTCATTGATCGTTTTACGACCACAGGAATGTTTTATCATAAGCCGGAATCAGATCAAAATATGACAACAAATCATTTGTTTGAAATTAAAATACACATTATTCATTTCATCAGCAACTTAATAGCTTTTACTTATTCCACAATAATTGTACTCCATACACAATGTAGCTAATATTTATTTATTTTATTCTTACGGTTAGGCCAAGATGGCCTCTCTTCCTCCTAACCTCTGGAGATATTACATGATAATGATATGTCACTAATAACACAAAACATTTACCAAAGATAACTTAAATCTAGAAAAATAAATCAATACACCGAAACCATCCAGCAAACAGAGATACAAGAAAATTGGTAGAAACAGTAAATACAAATTAATAGGCAGTCAGGATGATAAATAAAAACTTATTTTGTGTACTGTAAAAAGTAAAGGCTATTGAGCAGTATTGATGCCTTATTCTAGATCTATACTAGTGATTGAATTGATATATTAAACTAGTACAGTATGAAATAGGTCCATCGTGGCTGATTGAGTGTTCAGATAAAATTTCATATTGTATTGCTTTGGTGGTGAAGGTTTTCCATACTTAGGGACTGCTCAGCTTCCCAGGATTACTTTCTGCTACTTCTCGCCTGGGGGCATGTCATAAGTTTTGGTTTCTAAATCCGTGTTTACCCGATTCCCTTTACGAGGGATGAAGAGGATAGAGTTCAAGTAGATCCAAATAGGCATCCAATAGGACTCTCCTTTGAAGAGATGAATTCATCCGGCAGGAATGGAAATCTTGGGACAAGTTTTACATAAGGCATTCGATTCAAAGGCGTCTCTCAAAGCGACAACCAAAGCACGAAGACAAAATTAAGTCGACGGCGGTTTTTGATGTGGGATTTCACCTATTGAGTCATTTGGTTAGAGCCAAGGTGTCAGTGTTGCTGCAGAGGCCTTCGGGGGTGTCGTCTCATTTTCACCCTTGGTATACCTTTGGTGAAAGTGTCATCAAACGGAACCCCTTTGTTGTGCCCCGTTTTTATTCCAGTGGTTTCATCGCATTGACGCTGTTACACAGCAAACGAACAGTGTTCTATGACACCGTTATAAACAGATACGAGATAACATTGTTCAGCGTTCGTTATATTTTGTGTCTACTTGGAAAAGTATGTTTTTTGGACTCTTCCAACAAAACGTTGCATTAACAATACGTTACATGCTGTCGTTTGTGTATTTAAGTTTTGAGGGATTTAATTGCTCTTATGAGAGGAAAACTGTGTCTTTATCAAATCACGGTATTATACCGCTGCGGTTCACCTTCTTAGTTTGGCATCTTCATGAAAGAATTATCCTTTTTGCTCTAGAAAATAAATGACTAGGATTATGATTACTCGCATATGATTCACTCGTAATTTTCTATGAGATATTAAAATAAATCTCTGGAATGATTCAGGAAATTTGAAAATATCATTTCAGTCTTGCTGCAGTGTCTGACTTTAATTAATTTCCTAGCTTGTGATTGTTTTATTAAAAACAATATTACCTGTCACCCTCACAAACATCTATTTATTGGAAAAATACAGGAGAGAAATAAACAGTAGACTAGCACACACGACCTTTCCCTAACCAGGAAAATACGATTAGGCTGGACTCAAACCCGGGACCTTGTCTAGCACTATAACCACACCGCCACTGCGGCCGATAAATTCCGTGCAATTAAATCTAAAGCACCCGCCCTGAAACTAGAAGTTTTGGGTTCGAGTCCCGACATTGCCAGACTTATTTCACCGCTAAGTTACCTTAGAAAGCATTATAAGCCCCATAATCAATACGAGGAAATGTATTCAAAGATTTATGGCCACTCCATCAATAATTATTTCCATTATGAGATTTGTTAAAGCTGTTATTGGTAATGAATTACACTCTTTGCAAGTAAAGATGGCAGAAATTCATTTTGAAATCGAAGTAAATATTATTTTTGCTCTTGAATGTTTCATCGGACCATTATTTTGTGATATTCCTCTTGGTGTGAGTTGAAAAGGAAAATAATGTTAAGTTTATATGGGTCACTAAGTAGGGTATTACCAGAATGTTAAGATATTTTCTTTCCCACTTGTTCCCAAGTTCCCACGGAGAACGGATTCTTGCCTGAAGAATACTGTTTAAAGCGTAACTTTGTGAATTAATATGAATGCTTTAATTCTTGAGTAACACCAAAATTTATGCTTAAAATGCAACAAAATGCTATTTATGCTATCAATATAAATAAAACGAAAATCTGAGAAGTCGTTCGATGTAATTTTACAGCGAATTTTCTGTCCTTTCCTTTCTGGCGATTTTTGAGCGATTTGATTACCTAATTCACTCTAGAATTCTAAAGTAAAACTTTTAATATCTAAAATCTTACAAAATGACACGGCGCAAGTCTTCTAGATTGTATTTATGCACGAAGTTAAATGATTTATCCCGCTTTATGGAATAATACAGCGTTTTCATCAATGATTTTGAAAGATAGCATCCCATTCAATAGCTGTATATTCTCTAATCAAATCATACACAAACATAAATTTCTTTCTGCACGGTGATCATTGACATTCAAAGTAAGACTGCGCAAGCTCTGACCAACTCCTCTTTAACAAGAAATCTTTACAACTTCGCATGCATCCATTTCATCATGGCATCACGGATATAAAACTTTTCTACGATAATATCTTTCAGCACACCAGGTTGAGTTCACTTTTGTTCGCTCTCATAGTTTAGGGAAGACAATGTCGCTGTTTTCCACTGAAAATACCGAAACTAATCAAGGTTATAAAATGTTCCCCATTTCAAAGTTTCCACGTCCGTGCCTCCTTTTTACTACATACGTGTGAGTAACTCGATAGCCCTTCTTTCTAAAAGGAGCGGTAGTAATAGAGACGAGTTCTCAGGGAAGAGAATAAAAAAAGCCCGCTCCCAATGTTTTTCCTCGCGGAAAAAAGGAAAAAAGTGGACCGATGTTAGGCGGATCCCCTTTATACAGAGGTGTCATAAAAGATGTCTTGGAAGTTGGCCAACAGGCAAATGGTCCTGGGAACAAAGGATATGGACTGGACCAAGCGAGATGGGGATAAAGGTAGGAGGGAATGAGAGGGAAGGAAAGGAACGTGGGTGCCGAGAATGACCGAAGAGCGTACCTATAGGGAAGGTGGAAAAGTATAGACTTACATTTTCTTTTTATTACTTCTAGCATCAATTTAGAAAAGTTAATAAAGGCACTGGGACATTTGATAAGATAGTTAGACTCTCGTGGCAATGAAATTTAGATTCTGGAAGAATCACTTTAAAATTTCACATTGACCATTAGGTGGATCGCGAGCCATTTCTTTCTATAAGCGGCTTAACTAGTTACTGCAAAGTTGTTTTTATTAGCTACGTTATTTATTATTGAGGATGGATAGAGTTTTTAATTCGTTGGAGATATTGGTATGCATTGAATGTTCACGTTTCCTGAGGTGTATACATGAAAATTGTTTATGAAAGTTGAAATGTTCTTTGACTTATTTGCTATGGTTTGGAATTAAGATTCAATGAGAATTAAATATTCTGATTGCTTTTGATCTTCGGCAAGATGGTTACTTTGGCAAAATAAATAGTTATTCGATTTTCTTATTGCTTCATTCGAATGGGGGTTGCAACAGGAAAAATGTCACTTGAAGAAACTATATGATACAGAAGAATCATATTTTTTTTAATTATGACAGAAAACTAGTCACCAGTTGAAATTCAAGTAACCCCAAATTTATTTTGTTGATATTTTGGAAAAAATATAAAATTTATGGAGTACCCTCTGATTAAATATTATGCACTTTCAGTATATCGTTATATGAGAAAAGTTCTTGTAGATAGTTATCAAGAAATACGGAGTTCATGAATAAGTTAGATTCTGGGAAAATCCAATCTTTAAATCGAAGTGGTATGTACTTTCCTGTTGAAGCAAGTGAAGGAACCTGCAAACCTATCCTAAAGTAGCACAGGGACCTACCTCGTTGTTTGATCAACAGGAAAGGTTTAAGCATCTAATCCTTTAGGATAAATAGTTCAAACATTGATCACGAAGGAATTTTTCATTTATAAGCAATTAGATTTTATTTGAATTTTAAATGTTTCCTTAATTTTACTCGAATATGTGGTTCGGCTTTACTGAAATAGGATATAGATAATGATTCATCATCTTTGCTCGATTAACGTATGACACAATTTGAATTATGATTTTTTTCGCTATGAAAAGTAGAATTTCGGAGGATTAGCGTGGGATTTCAAATTTAGTAACGTTCAATACAGGAGAAATATTCTAACTTATCGGTCAACTATTCTTCATAATGGAATAATGTTTTAAATAATTTGAACTGCTCCAAATTGTATAACTTCATTTATTATTTGCATGCGAGTGTGTTTTTAAAATCTTATACCGCTCACGGATATTGTTTATCCGCCACCTATTGACTGAGCGCAGAGTCATCGTGGTTTTTAAAAATGTGTGCCAATCAAAGAGTACCTGGTGAAAAATTGAGGGTAGATTTCAGTAGTCACTTCTATAGGGCCGATTGCAGGACACTTCACTGATATGACGGTTAATCTCTGAACCTTTTAGCGGAAAAATCAGACTTCCACTGCAAATTATCTATAAAGTCAGCTACCTGAAGATACATTTAAGCAGCCCATGGCTATTTCATCAACATAAGGTATCCAAGCGGGCTCTGAGCTGGAACAAGGACAAATTTTTAATTTCTAGGAATCACGAAGTTTTAAACTACTAGTGGCAGTGGGTCTCAGTTGAACTTTATCTAAATATTTTCTCTATTATTATCAGTATTAAAAAAATCTTATTTTTAGTATATAATACTCAGCGTAATGCTATTGTTATGTTAGCGCGGTCCATGATGGATTATCGTCAAGTTCTATTTGAAGATGCTTGGTTGGCTTTAAGTTTAGCTCCTGTTCATCAAAGTTGTTATGTTCATTTGATTGAGTAATCATCTATAGAATAAAGACTTTTGCATAATTCCATATGCATGTCTCATAAAATCTATTTTAACAAGAAACCAGATATCAGCAATGGAAATGTAATTTAGATTACGAAATTTAACAAGAATCCTAAACGGCTAAATAAGTAACTTGTACCAATTGGTTAGGCATAAGAAATATATTTTGATGAAGAATAAAGTAAATGCGGATGAATATGAATCAATAAAATATACATATATTAGACATCAGCGATGAATGAATCATTTAACGATAAAGTTAGGCCAAATATAGTATTAAGATATACGCAAAAGTTTAAGTAAAACTGATTGTAAGTCATATGCCCGAGCACCATCTTCAGGTCGATTTATTGAAACCTGTTAAATCGTTAAATTAACTCTCGTGAAAACGTTAACATTCGGATTTTAATTGCATCATGGATGACAAGGTTCCACGAAGTGAAGGCGGAAATGGTAGATTTTGTTTCCACTGTTATTTTTCACCTTTTACAGCATGAATCGTTAAGTATCTTTAAACATGTTTTTGAGCTTCAAACATTTAGAATCAATTTTCCCTAGCTTCAGTTACGATAAAATAGTAGTATGAAGCAAATGTGTCAATTATGTTAAGCAATCGAGAGATGGATGGGATCATTCTTCGGAAACTCAGTGCGCAGCGAATTATCATCAGCGAAACAGAATTCAGCAAGGAGCGGATTCAATGATTCCAAGAGATATAACTTATCACTCTCAGTTACCATTAACGATTCTCTCCGAACGATGTTAGCAAGAAGAATCAATTAGCGAGTTGTAAAATTCTGCCTTTTCACACCACATTAAGGTTGAGGTTGTATTCAAATGTTACCGAAGAAGCTAATTTAATAAAAAATACAACATGTATAGCGCCATCATAACACGGGGATTCTATGCATATATAATGGCTTTCGACGGACTATTAATATTCAAAGAGAAAAATATCTTAAATAGGTTCCTGTATACGTGTATATATACTGTAAGAGACGGCTAAGGACGGTAAGTTTTTCCCAAAGTTTAAACAAACATGAATCAAAGCAGAGATTTAATTTTAAGTAAGAAACTTACAATGACGCGTTATTCCTTAATTTCTTCGTAAATTGTACATAGAGCGCAAGTTTGTAACTCGAGAGGATCAGCTATTTGAATGTCATTTAAATGGATGGCATATTCTTCATTGTGAAGGTAATTTTGTTAGATTCGTTATCATTTTTTAATTGAAGGTTAACCTTTGGTGTCTACCACAAGAAAGTGCAATACGGGTTTGTAAGACTAGAGAAAGTCTTGCAAGACCAATCTTAGGAGAAAGGTACGGCGTAAATAAAGTCCTGATTGTTATCGTTAAATGATGAAAGTTGAATTTTTCTAAATGCTGAAATTTTGGAATTTAGTACAGTTCAATACAATACAAACGTCTTTTTTGAGTGAATTTGGGACTAGAGAGTCTCATCTTCCATTTAACTCTTGTCTAAATAATGTACAAACACGAATATAGAAAATTTTAAAATTATCAACTACAATATATTCATATTTTAAGAAGCTCAGTAGAAATCGAAATAAATGAAGGAAGCACAATAGTTTTGTAGAGAAAAAACAGTGATTTTTTAACGTTATTTATTTGTAGGCACTTGTTAAATAATTCTATACACTTCATATTGCTATTGCTGGTTCTTTATGAATGTGCTTCGGTATTCGAGGTCAATTACACTTTGGCCCTCTCCGGGAATCGAATTCGGGATCGCTTTCACCAAATGCAAACGCGGTACTTCAGCCCATGTGTGATTTATATTCACAAGTACTGCAAATACGTAATGATAAGCATACTTTATCATTAATGTTTATGAATATGGTTAGAAGTTCATGAAAATGATCGTGGCATTTTTATAAAAAAGTAGAATTTATGAATTATATGATATGACATTACTCTGAATTTTCATCTGAAATACATATACGCATACTTTCGCTTGGTTTAACAACTTATCTGCCAAATTCCATGAAAAAAATTAGCGACTTGTGAAATTTTCCGTAGTATTCACTTTCAATCACCAAGTCATTACGTAGTTTAATGACATTAATGACAAAGTGCAGTCAAGCTATTTTCGTGAAATAGAATTTTCAAAGCACTGTGAAACGACGTTGGTTCTCCTTTTTAAGTCCCACACTGGAATCTATCGCACGCTTGTGAAATACATACAACTAATGTAAACAGTGAAGAAGTGATTGCATCATACCGTCATACCTCACGAGTAATAGTTTGAAAAATCAGAATATATAAATATAGTCAAAACTACAGTTTAATATTTTACCAACGGTTGTAGTACACACATACATATTACTGTATATTCGTATTATTATGAAACAAAATTAATTCATATAACATTAAATCTATGAAGCGATGCATATTAAGTCAAGTTAAACCAAATGCACGATGAAAATGATTTAACTGTCGTACCATTTGCATCACCCTAATCTTGGTTATAGTTGCTAAGAGATTAATAGGGGCCTGAATTGGGAGAGATGCAATGTTTACGCGATATTCTTGTTTTGTGATGTAAGATTCTTGGTTATGTAGTGTAGATGATGTAAGTATACGTCTCGGTACTTTCTAGAGCAATACGTAAAGAAATTTTCACCAGATACCGACGGAGAAAGTCATATATGGTAAGAGAGTGAGAATGTAGTATCGGAAAAGGGTGCCCTCTTAGAGCGGTGTAAACGGGGAGAGTTGGGGGGGGGGAGGTCCCGCGAAGGGTCTAAAGCCATACCGGTTTCTCGGACCCAAAGAGGAGAGATATAATGGTCATAAAAAGATCGCTAGCAATTGCGGCAAGAGGGTGACTCCTGCCCATCCGTCTTGATCAGCCAATCAGACCAGAGCGTCCAAGCGGACCTTCCTCTTCTTTAACGCCTCTGCGTCCCCCTTCCCCCAGCTACCTCTCTTGCTCACCGCGCTATTATACCACGCATTTCCCTCCCTTTCCCCTCCAAGCGTTAATAAAATGTAAATGTAATACGTGTGAATTATGTTGAAGCTATTCCGGACACAATGTTTATGACTCGGGATTTTTTCCCGTTTTTTATTCGGAATTTTCTCTCCACTATTGCGTTACCTCTATATACGAAGCTCTTTATAAGAGCTTTACAATCTCCGGCCCTGCCTCGAGCTCTCTTCTTCATTTAGACGTGCTGACAATGAGCTTTCCTTTCGGTTGCTTCGATTGCAATTGCGTGCAGGAGGTGGATTCCGGAATAAAGGGAGCAACTTCGGTATTAAGAGAGTTGAGTTCGTTTAACTCAATCGTAAGATCGGGGATAATTGGCACGCTTGGAGTGATTTCGCGTGATGCGCGGCAGAACGGTCTGTAATTTTTCTGTGATGGATTGTTTGAGAGTATCGCCACGGTATCTGGAGGATGGTTGATATCTAATTCAAAAGATGAGCCTGTGATTGAAGAATATGGAATATGTTGGCGTTTAGTGTTGAGCTATTGGGATCTTCATTAAAGTATTTGCAAGCCTGGAAACGGGAAATAGATAACGAAATTTTTACTCGTACGTTATATTTCTACCACTCTCAAACATTTCATCAGCATATGTTATAATGCTTCGCAGAAGCCATAGTGAAAGATGAATTATTCATCTACATCTACATAAATACCCTGCAAGCCGCCTTACGGCGTGTGGCAGGGGGTGAAAACACTGGGCGTTCGGACTATTTTTTTAGCCTATTATTATCACGTATAGTTTGCAGAAAGAATGAATTCTTAAAACGACTCGTCCTAGCATCTATTTCTCTTATTTTACGCTCATTGTCGGATCGTCCAAGGTAGTAGGGGGGTCTCATAATATCTACTATATCTTCCGCAAATGTACTTTCTCTAAATTTATCGAGCAGTCGCAATCTAGCTTCTAGTCTCCTATATTTTATGGATACCCAACCTGCATATGACAGCATTTTGGTAACGCTTGCTTTTTTATCGTAGCACTTCTTAACAAAACGTATCGCTTTCCGTTGTATTTTCTGGAGTTCACAGATGCATGTTTCGTCTGCCGGATCCCATATACTTGATGCATATTCAAGATGAGGTCTAACCAACGCAAAATAACATCGTTCTCTAGCTTTTTCGTCACATTTACCGACAATACGCCTAATGAAACCGAGTTTTCTAGTTGCTTTAGCACAAATGTTACGGATATGCGTGCTCCAGTTCATGTTATTCGTAAGAGTGATTCCGAGATATTTTACCGAGTCCACTACTTTAATTACCGTTCCGCTAATACTGTACGATTTATTCTGCCGCAACTGTTTTCTTTCGAAAAAATTTACTACGGAGCATTTGCTTGTGTGTAGGTTTAGGGTTGCCATTTTTCGCACCACCGTTGAGTACGAACTAAGTCGTTTGCTAGGGATTCCCGGTCTTCCTCGCTAGATATTTTTCTATATATAACTGTGTCATCCACGAATATCCTCACTTTACTATCGATTTTGTGGCTCAAGTCGTTTATGTATATCAAGAAAAGAAGGGGCCCAATCACGCTGCCCTGGGATACGCTTGAGGTAACTTCGACTCTGTTAGAAGTAACGCCATCGAGTACCACTTGTTGTTCTCTATCGCAGAGAAAATCTTTGACCCAGTCAATTACTTCCTTATTAATTCCAGCCAATTTTAATTTGTAAATTAATCTGTTGTGAGGAACTCTATCGAAAGCATTCTTAAAATCGAGGAAAACAGCATCCACTTGCTTACTACTCTCGGCAGATTTTAAAATATCGTGGACGAACAGCGCAAGTTGAGTTTCGCATGACTGGGAGTCATCATTCTTCACCAAAGCCGATAGAAAATATTAGATAATAGATAAAGCAGTGTATTATTAATGAAATAAGTGAATAATCTTCATAGGAATTTATAATGCTGTGTTTCTAAAGTTGAATAATTTTGTGATTTGAAGGGACTTCAGTAAAGATATAACAAAACAAAGGCTGAGGACGCAACCTACTCATTGCCTGAAATAATCTATTTACAGATGAGTACTTTTCATCATAAAACTATTGAAGTGTATAGCGAGGTCACTCTATAAAGCGGCATTATTTTATTACGCCTTGACTGGGAGGGAGGAAAATACAATAAATTTCTTATCGTATAGATGATACAAAACTATTGAGAGGTGCTATTCGAACTGCATCATAGACAAATGGCTATTACAAGAGACCACTAGCGCTGACTTCGATCGATTCTTTTAGCTTTCAATAATTCCGAATGCAATCCGCTTGGTATTACACACTATAAAATTAATATTTTGAATGTACTAAATGACTTGGATTCGAAGAACAAAATATCACATACTTTATTAATGTCATCTCAGGACTCTGATGGTATAGATTAAAGTAATTTTCATCAGTTTCAATTTTCTGATTCAAGAAAGATATTTCTTAGCGAAAATAAAAATTTTCAAGACGAAGATGAATTATTTTTGAAAAATTGCAGATGAATTTGCGACGACGACCCTTTGTCGTTCAGGAAGAGTCTTCTGCAGTGGTAAATTGTGTAGTTAAAGGTCAGATTTGAGCTTTTTCTTTCCTCCTGATTTACTGATGTTTAAGCAAAGCTTTGCTCTTTAATAGATGTACTTCATATTTCATATCCAGGGTAGTAGAAAGCAGCGTAAAACCGCTGAACTCAAAAACTCTCATACTGAAATTATGAAATTCAGATGTCATTTTATTTATGCAATCCTTATTCAATTTCTCCCTGTATTCCATATCTCATTCCGATATTTCCGCCCAGAATAATGCTGTTTCCACTGCCGTTTTGTTGGTTTGTTTAATTATTTGCCATAAGCTGTCCTACGACCGAATTATTCAATTTTTCTTATCTGTGCATTAATCTCTTTCTTGCTCTCGTTTCTCCGCTCTCTCACTATTCCTCTTCCTGTTCACTCTATTCTCTCTCTTTCACAATCCTATATCGTATCCCACTTCATCTCCCTGGCTCAGCGCTCCGCGTTATCGGTTTCTCCATCACATTAGAGGGACGTCTTTCGGAGTTGGACACCCGTCAATCGCTGTCTCCTTTTGCTCACTTGATAATCTTCTACCTACACCCAAGTCACGCTAACCGCCTCCATATCATTCAAATTTGTACTCTCAACGTTTGTAAAACGGAAAACTATCGTAGAGTTGGTGTGGATGGTACTAAATGCAGTTCCTCGTTGGAGATTCTGTATCAGTAAATTTCACATTGACCATTAGGTTGATTGCAAACTGTTTCTTTCTATAATCCGCTTTACAAGATACAACAAAGTTGTTCTCTTAAGCTAAGTTATTTGTTATTAAGGATGGATAGAGTTTCTAAATTCGTATGAATTGAATATTCACGTCTTGCGAGTACATACGGAAATGGTTTGTTAAAGTTGATATGTTCTAACACTCTGGCTTAGGTGTTATGGTTTGGGATTTAAATTTTTGGAGAATTAAATATTCATTTGGTCTTTGGCAAGATTGTTGCTATGGAAAAATATACGTATTCAATTTTCTTGTCGTTTCGTTCGAATGGATTTTCGTCAGGAAAAATTTCACTCAGAGAAACTAAATGATATAAAGCAAACATTCGTAATTCATTTTTATTGTAGCAGGACGCTAATCACTAGCTGAAATGAGGTACACCCTCTTACACCCACCTACAAATTTTGTTGATATTTTGGAAAATAAGGTAACATTCGTGGGGAATTTAAATTTTTTGAGAATTTAGGAACCCTCCCATTAGATTTTTATGCACCTTTTGTAAATCGTTGTATAAGAAAAGTTCTAAGAGGTACCAAGAAAGGTGTTTATGAATAACTTAGATGCTGGGAAAACAAATTTTAAATCGAAGTTGTATTTTCCTAACAAATCAAATACAAGAACCTGCAAACTATCCTAATCTAGCACAGGAAACTATCATTTTCAAAACAAGAGGAATGGTTTTAGAATCAAATTTACTTCATATAACGATTGTGCGATGTTTTATGCACAAAAAGAAATCGTTTACTGAGGACTACATAAAGATACTTTCGTTTGACCATATTAATTTTCAATTGAGATTTACAGGATAATGGAATATTGGTTAAGTTGGTTGCAGCTCAAGTTATGTCTGCTATCTTAGGCTTCTTTTACTGATTTTGATGTTGAATTACTTCGTTTTGTCTTCATCAGTATGAATGTGTGTATACATACATCTTTTGTTTGATTGTTTCATCTTGATCACATAGCAAAAGAAACTGCGTTGTTACTAATCGCAGGCAAAGACATTAGTAAATTCTAATTATTTTCTTAAACATTTCGAATATGATTTAAAATTCCATTTGAATTCAATTATGTTGTGGTTTCAGGATTAGTGTTTGAATTTCTAAGGTGAATTATCGATAGAATTCAATGGGCCATCTCTCTGACAAGTAGCAGATGTTTATGGATTTTTGCAACTCACTTATTTATACCGGGAAGTATTTGAATTCCTTGGATTAAGGCGCTTAAGGTATTACAGCCGCCGTAACTGCGGGTGTAATTTCCCAGTCGACGAAACCTCAAAAAAATATACCATTATTGAGTGTATTTTCTTCGAAAGAATCTTTGATGCAGAAGTTTCGCTTAAGAGAACAATGTAATTGAGTTGTTCCCATTTGGCGCACTTAGAACAAACGCGTATTCCCCCAGAGTACTTTAAATTGCCCTAGCCGTGATTACCAGCAGTGGCTTCGCAAGGTATTCCTGAAGGTCAAACCCCAAGGTTCTTTTAATCACACGAATACCGCGTTTTCATCTCTAGGCATTAATCCTTTTATTTCTAATTTTTTAATTATGCAAATGACCGTCGTTAATTCCCGAATATAATTTGAAAGTAACCAGAAAAAGCTTAACTGCAATATCTTCTATATTACCTGCGGACGGTTTTATTGCGGGGAATGGCTCCCAACACTTCCCACCTTTTGACGACGTGTCCCCCCTTTTTTCCACCCCCCGACCCCTGCTTCCCACAATAGCACCTCCTAGAGCTCCCCATCCAAGTTTTATTGCCCCCACGGAACCTCATTGAGGGCGGCAGGTGAAGGGGAGGCAAAAAGTAGGCGGGGGACCCTGAAGGGGAGGGGTGGGGTCAGTAGGTGCATCCCGACTCGGAGAACGGTTGGGGGGTACTTCCTGCGTTTACGTAGCAGTGGGGTGGGTACGGGAGTCTCCTGACCATTTGCCGAGTTGAGATGCGCCCTGGGTAAGGGGATGCGAGGGAAGGGTGCAGAGGGATCGGCATCGGACGTTTTGTGACGTGAACAACCCATCGCATTGTTTGGTCCTTTCACGTGGGAGGAGAGAGCTGGCAATGAAAGGAAAGAGTACTTGGGAAACAGACCGCTGTAAAGGACGTAGAAAGGATGGATGGAGGCACAAAGGGATCCGTGAAGAGTTCGAGTGCCTTCTGTTTTCGCCTATGATGGACTGCGGCACAGTTTTCCGCGTTATGCCTACGAATTCGGTTATGAAGACGGTTTTTTGGGGGTTGGAAGAATGGGGGAGAAAACGGGGCGTTGTTTTCATTTTTATTCTTCGGACAAGGGATGATTTCAATGTTCCTTTGTGCGGGACAAGAGGGATATTTAAGGTGCCGTTCAGTCTTTTGTGAAAAAAGTGAGGTTTGTTAATGATAGGCGAGAGGCGGCGCGGAGCTACCAAATGGTCCTTTACTATTTACAATGCTTGGAGTCGGAAAAGCAGTAAAAAGAACCAAAAGGATTAGAAGATAAAGAATGTTGCGCAACACCATTCAGTGCACTACAATGGACAGCAATTGTGTCGATATTGGTTATTATCCTGCTATATTATGCTGTTTGTTTGTAGATTTGAAAAGCAACGGCCAGTTTTTCAGTTTTATACAATGGAAAAGCTGCTTGATGTAGGGAGAGAATAATCATTCCTTGAATTTATTATTATTGGAACCAATATTAGGCGTAGGTAAAAAATTATGCGTCAAGAAAAGTGTCGGTAGGACCAAAACGAATGTCTGTGAACAATGTTAATTTGCTTTAGTTAGACCTCACCTTTATAACGCATGTAGTGTATGGGACCCTGCCAACAAGTGTTGTAGGATGTGCAACGAAATGAAATACTTCCCGTAAAAAATTGTTTCGAAGAATCAGTTAACGTTACTAAGATGCTTAAGGACAAAGGATAGGAATCTTGAGAAGATACGCGATTTAAAATAGAGGCTTTTTATACTTGATAAATTCAGAGCAAGTACGTTTTATAGGATGTAGTCGATACTATGCGTCCTCCTTGTTACATAGGCTGTTCTGATACCACGAGAAGAATCAGAGAAATAGATGCTTAAACTCGTCGCTTCAAGAATTCATCTTTTCCGCGAACGATACGCGAAAATAATTGATTAAGGAAGTAGAGTCATGGTGTATGCTCCCCCTGTCACATGCCGAACGGAGGCTTGCATGTTACATTTGGTACGTAGATGAATTACATTCTATTTTATGAAAATAATAATTACGAGGTTGAAAAATTTGCTTGAATTTACACAATACGAGCTTGAGGAAGAGGTGGAATTAAAATCGATGACGATCATCCCCCCTTCATGATTTAGAGAAACAAGTAATTTCCATGGTACAGGTACAATGAGGTACTCAATTATAAACGTAAGTAGAATTTTTGGCAGAATTTACTTCTGGTAAATATTTCACCGCAACATTTCAATCGTTCATTAGAGAGAATTCAGGCATAAAACAGTTATACGTTTAAGATAGCTAAATACTGTCTCACCCCAAACATCCCCGTCAATTTTGGCAGTTATCCTAATCTGCCCCTGTTCATTGTTTATCCAACTAGTTACAAAGGCCCGTAAGGTGCATTGAGAACAATTAGGGGATGCTGCTACAAGTCGTATCAAAAGTTGATTATTTTCTTAAGGTATGAGGTATAAAGTAATCAAGATAGTTTCGCAGAAAGGTGTCTGCGAATGAACACTCGTAGATGTAGTGGAAAGTAAACTTAAAGGTAACATTTGATAATGGGTATATTAATAATAATAAAATTGACGTTTGAATCGCGGAGATATTTTGATTGAGAATAATCATTTTTCATTTCAGCTATCGTTCAGTTTTATTTAGATAAAAAAATACTAATAAAGGTGAGAAAAGGTTCAAGTACTGTAAGAAACAAAGGAAAACAATATAGGAAAAAGTTGCCACTTACACCTGCGGAGTCGTATACTTCATCTCAAACAATCAGGGATGTGGACAAGCACCTGGAAAAAATAATAGTTAAATAAGTTGGTAAAGGATTTCAGCTTTACTAGCAAACAAAAACAACGATGAAGTAGCAAAGAAATCAGATGAAGCAGAGCGGGTAAGGAATTACGGAATGATGGAAGGAAAAGCAAACTATTACCGAAGCACATGATAACTTGGTGACACATTCAAAAGTTCTTTTTCTTTATAATTATCTGCTGTAAATCATTGTAATTTCTGTTAACTTGTAATTTGAACAGTTTTATTTTTAATTGAACAGTTTGAATGTCCTTTTCTTGAATTCTGTAAAATCGGACGCTTTTGCATTTTCGTATTTATCTGAGAAAATATCTGAAGGTATAGCTCATTCTCTATCACAACATCAGTACTTAATTTCAACCACCCAAGTGAAAAGATATTGGCCTCGCTTGGAATTTATTGCACTAATCATAGCAGTAAGGAAACAGAAGTCATGTTGGTTGTTCCTATAATTTAAAGCCATATAATTCGCATTCTTGGCGATTATCATCCTTGTACTAATTGAAGTTAATGTCTGCAACAAGGGCGAATAATTTCTAACGGAGAGAGTTTCCACCAAGGCTTAATATAATCTGTTTCATGATTACGGAGTGCCGGTTACTGGAAGTAGCACGAATCACCTTTTCTACGACAAATTGTACATAATAATACAAATAAATTCCATGAGATTCTTTCTTTTCATGGGGCCGCAGCTTCAAACGCCTACTAGAAACAGTCTTTCCACAACGTTGCGTTCATTCACTTCTAATTCCTTCGAGATATTTACTAACATAATTTAAAAATTCAAATAACGTTTGAGATAGCCACAACCCTTTACATATATTATCATTTACGACGAGAATTTCGTGTTATTCCACAAAGATATAGATGGTCGCATATTTATAATACAGAGTAAACCCCCGCTTTACAATGGATTCGCAATACGATGAAATCAAATTACTTCGTACGTTCATTAGGAGCTTACGCTTCACATTACGATTCTAGACTTGCGTTACGATATCTTAAGGATAATAATAATAGTAAAACGTTTTTATTAGGGCGAGACTGAGACTAGACGGTCTCTTCTTACATCTAACCCTTCGTCATACAGAGTATGAAAGAAAGAGACAACATGACAACAAAGAGCACGAAAGTAAACTACTTAGTGGATTTAAAAGCCTAAGTTTGCGCTTAGGAAAAATACACCACACCAGGAAAACACCCCGAAGAAGGGGGGTGTGAAAAACCTACGAAAGGATACTGAGTTCCTTTGAGATAGACAGATACCCCGCCAAAGTCCAAGCCATAATAAATTATTAACTTTATTATATATTATTCGTTTAAAGCGGTGAAACCTCTAAATATCTGCAAAATCTAATACAACTATTTAAAAACAACTTTATATGACTTTATATAACAAATTACCGGCAATCAGTACATTATGGCGTTCACAATACGATGGCGTATGTGAAAAAGATTAATTAAATTATCGCAAAGTGAGGGTGTACTGTACAATTATACGCTGGGCCAACATTGAGGGGGGTTGTCTGAATGCCTAGCATCCGGGCTCTGAGTTTCAGGGGGCCCAATTGTTAGAGTGTAACATTGTTTTCTTGTAGAGGGTAAACGGTAAAAGAAATATTATTTCGTCAAATTTTACTTTATTGCTTTATTGACTAACAATTACTCATCGCATGAGCAGAGGAAGCGGAGAAATAGGGCACATAGAAATCTGCACCTTTCGTTGATGATCGACCCTGTTTATACATAAGGTCCTTCCCCCCTGCCCTGCCTCCCCGAGTTACTATTTGCGTATTGCATCCATATCTTTAGAGTACTCGAGTATAATCGCAGCGTTCAATAATTAAAGATTATTGGTTCCGAAAAGTAGTTTCTATGGCTAACACCTATCTAGCTTTCGTTGAAATCTTCCAAAAAGCTAACTTCCCCTCTTATTTAAAAATCATTGGAAGCAAACGATATACCTTTTATTGGTTTTAACTTTCTTTGCCTTGGTCCATTTCTTATTGTTCACAATAATTCTTATTTTTCTTTTACGACGAAATTTATTTTAATTTCAGCATCCCGCCAATCTCCTTTTTTGCTCGGATTTCAACAGGATTTCTCAGCAAAGACAAGATGTCGAAGGTCATCGATGGAGGACAGAGTACAAATATGGGTGAGATTCCGTACAACTTAACGAAAGATTGTTTTCATGCATTCGCGAAACATTTATTTCAGCTCTTTCTCAATTAACGGAATTACTGGATTGTAGAGAGTGCAATGTTCGCTCGATGGCTCTACTCGTAAACCCCCCGATGGACAAATCCTGGCTACGCCCCTGGTCTTTGGTGTTTTCCCGTCTTTAGTGGGGACTACTGCGACTTGATATCTGCTATTTAGAATATAGGAATTTATATATTTATTTAATAAATCATTGCAAGTTGGTCGGTGGACCAGGTGGCAATGGTCAAAGGGGACAAAATAATAATGACATCTGTCCGGCATTCGCCTAAAGACGGGAGGAAAACCCCTCGAAAAACCTCCCGCATAATAATAGATGTAAATCGGTACGAATACTACCCTTTCTCGATCTAATAGCGTAATATGCAACTTCTCAAGTCTTGTATTCGAGGCACTTATCCGTTTGTAAATCCTCCAAAATAAAAAAATCACCATTTTAACCATAATGTTTATGGTGTAAAGTCACGTTCAAGCGAATGAAAAGAGTCCCAGCTGTACTCAGATAAACTTGTAGCTTTACTGAGCCGGTTTGTTTTTCTGGGAAAGTATTCCAGCCATCTTAATATCGGTCTTAGTTAAGTTACGGCGTATAACGAGAAACAATCACTGGAAATGGAACAGGTCGTTATCAATCCATCGTAAAGAAGTTACATTAGTGCAGAGTTGGATTTCCTTTTTACGGAAGGGGTTTAACGATTCCAACACCTATTTAATGGTAGCATTTCCGCAAAAACAAAGCAGATTGCTGTTATTGTAATGGAAAATATCCGTTGACTGATGTTCAGAAAGCTGAAATTGATATCCGTGGAGAATTTTTTTTTCGCATTCCTCAACCCATAAGAATCCGTGAGATACGGAGGAAACGCCGCACCATCAGCCCCCGCAGTGCATTAGGGATTTGTTTTCGTCATAAAGGTCGGTAATCGAACGGTCGCGATGGAACTGGCGGCAGCAATCGAACGCATAAAGAACTCCCTTACGTCTCCAAGGAAATAATGGCTTGTATTTTTTTGTGTCGCTATCAACCGCAGTCTGAGAGGCGGCTTGTCCTAATGGCATTATTGCTTCGCCTTCCGCATAGAAAGAGATACCGAACAAGAAGAGAAAAAAGTTTTGTGCTTTGACCACGCGGTACCTTTTAGGAAACAGGAGGCCATTATAGAGGGGAGAACACAGGGGTAAATGGTATCTAATCGCGGATCTCCCGCTAGCCACCCATGCCTCCACTTATCACGACCTTATTGCACACGGCCTCCCCTTTCGGATGCTCCAGCAACGGGCCCTCCGAGACACCCAAAGATCTCTCTGCTACAGATAACATTTCACAGTCTCTTAAACCCATTTGCTCCCTCTCCATCTCAGTCAGAAATCCCCTTTTCACTTCACTCCATCAAACCGTTTCCCCTCGATCGCTTTTCCCTTGACCCTCCCCCTTCTGCTTCGAATTCGTGTCCATGTCTTTCTTTCGAAACTGCATGGGGGAATTCGTCGCCATTCCCGAGTTCTTTTTCCGTTCCACGGACATTTCACTCCATAGTTATCGAGATTCCCGTCATATGCATTCGCTGATGGATGTGGGTGTTTTTTTTCGATCGGACAGGAAGGGGGCGACTGCCGTGAAATTAAATCTATGATTGAGCATATGCGGGTTTGACCATCCTCTGTGGCATTGGTAATGTTTACAGATGGTGAATATTAGGTATTGCAGGATTTTGAATCGTGAAGAAGTATAAAAAACAGACTTTTACCTTTACCACAGAGAGTTTATTCCTCGACCATGGATTCGACTCCTTGGGTCTTCATCCGGTCATAAGGCGGTAAAGATAAGTCTGTTTTTCATTTTTCTTCATGTTGGAAAACTACTACAAAGTCTATCTAGTAGATTTTAGCATTTTGAATGTCACTGACAATACATTTATGTTGCAGAAAATTTTGGGGAAAGTGTATCAATACTTCGCACTCGGAAATTGGCTCAGATAGAGAAGTCTTTTTGGTCAAATCTTAGCTGATTAAACACGATTCATTAACATTATATTTGGTCGTATCGACTTATTTTTAAGGAAATCAGGAAATAAAACGTCACTATGATGAAATTTTAATAATTGAATAATAATCTTTATTTTTGTATTTTTATTTCTTATATTTGTCCCTCTTTTGTTATTTAACTAAATTTAAGAATGAAAAATGAGGAATAAAAGAATTGTATCTCTTAAGTTCCATCTTATTTGGCCGGACTCCGTTGAAAAAATTCTGAAGTAATGAAGAAAGGTTAAGTAATGTCCGCAAGGTGTATCATCAAGGATCAAGGGTTACTAAGTTTTCTTTATTTCTTTCATATTGTACCTCTATATTGAAATTTTTTATCTGAAGAAAGGGCCAGGGACAGGGGCGCATCTGGAATTTTCTATTAGGAGGATGAAGTAAGGAATTGTAACCAATAAACTCCCATTTACGTTGTAATGCGAATTTATCTTAATGATCTTATCGATTCTCTCATAAGAAAGTATCGCCTATAACGTGTTTTCGCCAGTAAATATTTATTAATAAGACCCTTGAAAAAATGATTTTAAATGAATACTTGTAGAAACTTTGGAGGGGCGCTCAACCACCACTCGTGCCTGGTCAGGAAAGTGGAAATACTAGTGGAAAGTGAAACACTACGGCTTTCTGCCGATAGAGTAAAACACGATTATTCCATTACTATCTATAACTATCAATCGCCTCTTAGATTGTTCTGCTAATATCATGTGGACTTTTTAATCAAATTTTTAGTTTCAATCGGAATATACGAGTTTCCCTCTTGAATGGACCAACGAATAGTTTTTCCTTATCTTCAAATTTACTCAACATTCTTATATGTATTTCCTTTTTATGACATGGCTTATTGTCACATGATCTTCCCCATTTCTAACTTAACTATATCTTAATGACAGCTTATTTATCTTCCTTCTCTCGCCACAAAATAGCTACATTTGTCCACTTTCTTCCGATTTCATTTTTCCCTGATCCGAATCCTTGTTTCCATATTTCTCCATTTTCGAGGTTCTGATGAATTTTGTCTCTGTTTTGCCATTTGAGTCCTTCGTAGTGTCTGAAGGCTCCATTGATGTCATTTGTCTTGGAGATGTTCGACATGTTATATATATAATAAGAATTATTAATACGAATAGTACGAAAAAACATTAACATATATAGTTTAGATCTCTTTTGGTGAAATCCTAAATTGAAAATCTATGCCTCTATTGATGAGAATTAAGGTACGGAGTGATTAAAAATGTTGCGATTTATAACACCGAAATTAAGCACAAAAGGGTAAAAATTATATCTTGTGGTAATCTTGTATACGTGAAAATAAAACAATTTATATAACAACATTTATTATTATTTCAGCTGAAAATATGGATGATTATAAAGGTTAGATTCGTATTCAGACTGACATTGTTTTTGGTTAAAAGTTTTTCACAAGTAAGGTATTACGGTCAACTTGCTCCATTCTATGATTTCCGGCATTTTTCCCTTCCTCCTCATCTCTTGTTATCCACCATCAGCATCCCCCAACCACGTCTGTTCCTCTTTCTCCCACTGTTCAATCAATCTGACGGCATCGCAAGCCTTTCTGCTGACAATACGAACGATTTGATTATATCGAGAAGGGCTTTGGGAGGCAAAGTGGTTTAGGGAAGGGAGGTAAGGAAAGCTCAGGGTACGCGAAAAAAGGGGGCGAGAGGTGCGGTAATATCAGCACAAAAACCACTGGCATAAAGATGCGCACACTGGTCACGTGACTTATATAGAATTACCTCTCAGGGACTCGACTAAGTTTTATTCTCATCTGTCGTGAGCTTGTGGTGCGAACATACTTGAAAGAGACACGGAACTTGAGGGTGTTTGCGATGAATGAATCTGTGGGGAGAGCTGTCAATGACGGAACTGTTTATTTGGAAAAATAATTCCTTTTCCGGAATATCCTTTGGAAAACATCAAGTCTGTCAAAGAGATTTTTCTTAAAGTTTGAAATGCGAGGACATTGTGCTCGGCGTCCTCCAAGGGATATTTTTGACACGCAATTTCGTTCTTTGCGCTAAATTGAAGAATTTCTTTCGCCGCAGAAGGCAATTTTTTTGGATTCTAAAATATATTCTGCGAACCTTGAAAATCGAAGTGATTGAAAAGTCTTTTTCTTTTAAATGTGGGTCGCTTGATTACATTTCCGAGGCTTACGCTGATTTATTGAGAAATTTCTCATTACCGTTTCTAATTTTGGCAACGGTTGAAAGAGCTGTAATCTTCGTATTTTTCAATCTAACTACACAAATAATGTGGCAGGAGAAGTATTCAAGATTAAAGTACGTAAAATCAATCTCTGAATCCTTTTTTAATGATTATCAATAAGTTAGACGTACATGAAAAGTAATTTTTTGAGAAAATCTCTTTGAGGCGAATAATTTGGAATTTAGTGTTTAGTTCTGAGTGGTAATTCTGTTTATAGTAATCATTAATAATTTATTTTTACAAATTTGTTGTACTTCACGACTTCGTACGGCAACATTTTCTTCAGTGCTCTCCGTGAACAAACTTATATGCACTTTTTAGCCAGAATGTTCTTGGCTATCTTTCGGTTCCATTTAACTTTTTAACCATCTCTAACAATAGCCAATTCGTCTTCGTGATTAGATACTGACTTTATGCTGTTGAATTAAGTTGCTCCTCATAATTCTATATCTTTACACCTCTGTCTTTTATTAGAAATTACCATTCCCATCAGAAAATTCACCACTGTCAGCGACTTTATTATTACTCATTCTTCATTCCTTTGAGAAATCCATTAGAATACTAATTGTTTGTTTGAAAATGTCTCCTTACGTGGCCGCTTTGGACGTTAACTGCTGTCTATACGTTGTGTCATTCCTAAGAGTGGAGGAGTGCCGTATGAAATGATTTTTCTGTGTGCTCTGTAATGAAAATCGAAATGTATTTGATTTCGAGAATAACTGCGTTGCTGGTTGCTTTGAATTTGTCTGATAGGCAGAAGCGTAGCCAAGGGGGTGGTTGTAGAGGTTCAAACCCCCACATGACAACAGAGCCAACAATAAATATAAGCATGCTAGAGGATGGCCTCGCAATTATGCCATATGAACATCGCTGGAGATTCGCTGGGTATACATTGCGAAATTAATCATTTTAAATTTTCATTAGATTCTCGGCCCTCTGGATTGTAGGCTATGCAGTGTTTAATCCATTCCTCTAAACTCTACCATGGATAAATCCTGGCTACAACACTGCTGATAGTTGTTCTTTTTACCTGTAAAGGTGAGCCGTAGAATTATTATCCTAAGATCATTATTTATTTGGTCTTTAGCCCTTGAAAGTCAGTTTATAATATTCTTTGAGGAAAAGTGAAAATTTGAATTATAATTTGCAGTACGAATGTACCTTATTCATAGCTTACTGGATAGCCAACATTAATCTGCACTGATACTAGAAGCCAACTATCAGCTCGTCAGATAAGCATTACTTTAGAATCATCTACTTGCGCCGTGACTTCGTTGTAGGAATTTATGAAGGAACAATGTCGAGTGGAACTTTTACAAACCACAATACTTATTATTATTACACAATACTTATGGAGCCATGATGATGATGACTCTATGAGTCGAAACCATGGTCGTCTTCGAATAAATATTATGTTTTGTTAAAGTTATACTTTTCATTGTTCCTTTAAACATTCCTTTCCCTGTAATTATTCGCAATATTTCCAATTATAATCATGGACGCATGATAATTTGTGGATTATTATGGAAAGTCTTAAGGCACTCGCGTTAAAGCGTTACTGAAGTAATTTCAATTTATAAATACATAACAGCAATTTAATTTGCTTCAAAGTTGGTCGTCGATCCTCGTGCTCTCATCCTACTCTTTGGACATGATGTAGTAAAAAATTAAGAAGGCGAACACGGGGAAAATTGTGGCTTTAAGCAAGAAAAGGTTGTCGAATAGACAGAAGAGTGTTTTGGGTACGGAAGAAACAGGGGAATGAGTGTATAGAATGTTTGCGGCATTTCTCTCTTTGGCTTCCACACGCACAGTGACAAGCGCTCTTTTTTAGAGTGATTTCAGGCATTCCTTAAGAAGGGCAAAGGGAGTCATCCCCCACAAATGTTCCCCACTCTCCTTGGCCTCTTCGCTTGCACACTGCCCCCACCTCACCTCCCTTTTACAATGCAAAACCCAACCCACTGGACCCAAACAACCTCTTTGTCCCGCTCTTTGTGGCCCACGTGAAGTACTGTAATAAACCGTCCTTTTTTGGGAAGGCATTCTCTTTCCTTTCGCTTCAGAAACCCAGATGGACTCGCCGTAAACACTGCCAAGGCAATTTATGTCCAGAGCAACCATATGCGTGGTGAAGTAAAAATACAGCTCCATTACTTCTGAAAGGATAACAGCGGAAGGGAAGAAAAATATATTGGGAATTGCTTTTGACGGCCATTCTGTGGGTCGCGCGGGGAAAATCGCGATGTCGCGGAAAATTGCTGACAAGAGAAAACTCTCGGCTGTGAACCATACCGGTGAACTTGAAAGTTTTCGTAGTTGAGGAGGGCGCTGAGCTGTGAGGGAGCCAAAATTGGAAGTTGTGAGAGTCACATGCAATTGAACAGTGTTCTGAGACAAGCGGAAATATACCAGTCGAGCACTTATGTTACCCTAAGGTCATATCTATAACGGAATATATTTTAGGTCGCGGGATATATTTTGATAAGTAAATAATATTATTATTTAAAAAAATATTACAGAGAGATACAAAACCTGGTGGCTGTGGATACATAAATATGAAATACAATTCAAATAAAAGCAATAATTATGAACAAAAAAGATAAAAATTAGCACAAACAAAACACCATGAAAATTTACCTAAAAATAAAGAATGCGTGATTTAAAAAAATGAGGCTAAAAGATAAGCTTTAGCCTCTTTTTCATTTCCCAACAGTTATTTGAAAAGGGCTTAATGATTCTTTTGGGAAGGTTATTCCAGTCTCTTCCCGTTTTGCAGACGAGAACATTTTACAACGCCTTTATTTTATTTCGTGAATATCTTGTAGGGATGGTCATTTACCCGTAAAATATTGGATGGGAAAATTTTTATTCCCTTTTATTAAAGAAAAATTCTGTAAAATAAAAACAATTTACGGTCTCTTCGATTTTAGCTTACGTTGTATGCTTTAGATGCAAAGTCAGGCACGGCAAATTTGTGGGGTCTTGCGGATAAAATCTACGATGGGGAATTGTAGGAGGAGATAATTCTTTGAAATTTGCTAATGCAAATGGATACCTATGTGTGCATGCCTTTTTCTAATGCCGGTAGGTAATCGGAAAAAAGGAGATTAGAAGTTGGAATGAGGATTTGGGTCAATTTAGACACATTTCGTTTACCAAAGTAGCAGTAACATAGTTCCTAGTATCACAGCTCCATAGTAACCTCCTTGGTAGTTTATAAGAGTGGAAAGTTGCCGTTAAATATGAGAAATAGGCTCAAAAATTAATCATTTGAAAGCTCAATTTTTCTTTTAAACATCCCGTTATTGATAAAGAAAATAAATTGATCGATCCCAGTTTATAAACTTGCTACCCACCCATAGGTGCCAATAAAGAATGGGTAAGTGGATGTAGATTAAGTTCAAAGGACGAGGAAAGTATAGGCTTGAAAATATGGCCGACCCTAGTAGGTTGGGTTCTGAAATTTTATTGTAGTATTCTACGTTGCAATCTTATTTTATTAATGTAAATTCAAATATTCCACCAGACACTTAATGAATTTATGATTCATTACATAAGAATGCAATTCTGGGACTAAACTTTTTCAAGAAAATTCATCTAAAGATGAATTAAGTAAAGAGAATGCAATTTTGATCTCATAGCTTGAAAGGTTTGCGAGAAAAAAGATTATAAAGATTTCATAAGCAATCAAAAGCAATCATAGAGTTGCTATTGATTGCTTATAATCTTTTACAGTAAACTCTTGAAAATCAATAGCAACCATAGAGAATTCTATTCCGTTACCTCGCGTCCTCTTCCTCAGTCGGAATTACTTTTAGCTCTTGTAAATCATTCGGAGATTTTTTCACTGTAAATTGCCAAAGAAAGCGAAGGCGTGTTTTCTAAAGAGAAATGCTATATTTCCATAATGATATATTACCCTTTTACTGTGGGTATTTGAAGAAAATAAAACCGTTCAGTTTCCACGTGCGTATTCAAAATAAATAACCAAAGTTCTGCGAATCAATTCTACGCTAAAATATTCTAAATACGTTGGATGCACTTTCCATTTATGTATGGGCCTCTTTGACACGTTTTATGAAAATAATCTTTCGAGACTGCGATAATGAGAGCTAATTTTTTGTAACAGGATTTCCTTGTTCTTTTAAACATACACGTATACGAACGGAATGTTTTCTTCGTGCTCATCGAAAATTCATAACTTTTAATTGAGGATGTAGAGGAACTTTTTCCTGCGAACGAATTTCTTCTTTGAGGTTCGAATCTTTCTCTCGCTGAAATGGGAATTTGAATTATCAAAGGCGAGAATTATTTTTTAGAGAGGGAATGGCGCCTAAGAAATACTCTGCGATGATAGAAAGAACTGCTAGGATGAAACTATCATTAGATTCTCGGCCCTCTGGATTGTAGGCTATGCAGTGTTTAATCCATTCCTCTAAACTCTACCATGGATAAATCCTGGCTACAACACTGCTGATAGTTGTTCTTTTTACCTGTAAAGGTGAGCCGTAGAATTATTATCCTAAGATCATTATTTATTTGGTCTTTAGCCCTTGAAAGTCAGTTTATAATATTCTTTGAGGAAAAGTGAAAATTTGAATTATAATTTGCAGTACGAATGTACCTTATTCATAGCTTACTGGATAGCCAACATTAATCTGCACTGATACTAGAAGCCAACTATCAGCTCGTCAGATAAGCATTACTTTAGAATCATCTACTTGGGCCGTGACTTCGTTGTAGGAATTTATGAAGGAACAATGTCGAGTGGAACTTTTACAAACCACAATACTTATTATTATTACACAATACTTATGGAGCCATGATGATGATGACTCTATGAGTCGAAACCATGGTCGTCTTCGAATAAATATTATGTTTTGTTAAAGTTATACTTTTCATTGTTCCTTTAAACATNAGATTAGAAGCTAGGCTGCGATTGTTAGATAAATTCAGAGGAAATACATTTTCGGATGACGTAATTGATATTATGCGACCCCCCTGCTACTTTGCCCGATCCGACAGTGAGCGTAAAATAAGAGAAATAGACGCGAGGACAAGTCGTTTTAGAGACTCTTTTTTTCCGCGAACGATACGCGATAATAATAAATTAAAAAAGTAATTCTACTCTTGGTGTTTACACCCCCTGCCACACGCCGGAAGGCGGCTTGCAGGGTACTTATGTAGATGTAGATGTAGATGTGGGAGGGATGCTTCAAAGAAAATTAAACTTACTGGAAAGGAAAAACTGGTGTTGACTTGGTAAACCGAGTATATTTTGACTTTACCAGAAAACCGGAAATAGCATTTACCCGCGGGATTCCGGGCAAGTGGGATCGCGGGACGGCAAACGCTATTTGTCACCTAAATTCTTGATAATTAGGCCTTTGTAGAGCATTTTAATTTTACTCAGCCGATTTAGATCATAGTTATCTCTGTTTCATCGCTATATGTAATTCGACGATACTATGTAGCGATCATCTTTAAAAAGATATTGGTGAAAATTAAAGTTTTCAATTTTCATAATAATGATTTACACTACAAAAATCTGTTGATTAGCATTCAAAATTGTTAGCAGGAATTTTGGCTTCCAAACCGATGGCTGTAATGTGTTACACAATATTTTTAGTAAAGGGGATTGTACACAGTTTGCTGTATTCCGAGGTGGTACATGAGGATGACCGTGACTAAACCAGGATTGGACATTTTAGTACGACGTAGAGTTCATTCCGATTTCTTTTAGTTGATCATCGGTTGCACATTGGCAGTATTATTAAATCTATGAATGTGTGACTCCAATTCGTAGCTCATCCCTGAAACTTAATTATTGGAAAAAAACAAAGAGAAACATAAAATGAGGAGTTTGAGATGTGACAGAAATCTATCGCATCAATAAATTAAATAACAAACTCTCCTTTTCTACAAAAATATTAGGCACTGTAAGAAAATTTGTCGTAGAACGTAAATAGATGAAATTATTCTAGATCTCTGCAAGCGGAATCAATTTCATCTATGGGAAACGCGGGAATCGAGCAAAACCAGTTAACAAAGAATTTTTTGCGCCTTTTTAAACGACCCTATCGCTGGGATTGTCCGAAACAATCGTGTAGACGGGAAACCAAAGGTATTTTGACCACTTCAATGCTTAAATTTATGTTTACAAGAGGATATAAACATTTCAATAGTTTTTTTACGGTTAGTTTTTGTAGGGACCCTTTCTCAAACGCTGACCTCGTCCGGAAGACAACAGTATAAAACTCACAACATCGGGTGTACGGTGCGAGCCGCAATAACGTCGCACACATTAGGTCCGGTCCAAGGAAGGCCCTTTCTTAGGCGGGACACCCTTAATCCCTCCTTCCCACATCCTCTGTTATTCCCTCTAAAATGGCTTTGTTGCCCAGTGTTTCCCAGGTGCCTTCCACAGCTCCACCCGTTCCCATACCTCCGCCCACTTCCCAGAGATGACCATCGCTCGAGATTCTTCCGAAAGAGGTTTTCAAACTCACTCACTCATGCACCACTCCAACTGCAGCGGAGAGCTTTTCCGGGCTCCTGATTTCACCGAACCTTCGCTGTTTTTCTTTGACCAGTTTCGCCAATGAGCATACCTTAGGGAAAAGAATGCCCCTCCGTGCCCTATTACGGGTCGTAAACCTCGTGTCCGAGCGCAGTTAAGTCTTTGGGTGAATGATGACTCTTTCCGGACTTGAGAAATATTTCGGTCGGCGAATTTTTGCTGACCGAAGGCAGATTTCCCTGGAAATCCTCCAACGCACAGTTTTTCAGCGAATGTCTCAATTTTTTGGTGCCTAATTACTTTAAGTTTATATGGGAAATTAAGTATAAACTAACGAACTAAATAATCGCCACATTTACATTTGCATTTGCAAGCCGCCATATGGCATAAGGCGAGGATGTGAATACACCGAACTCTGTAATGAGCTATCTGATTTTTTAGACTACTATCTGAAATAAGAGACCAGTGATAGCTATCCCCTCTCGCTATAACCTCGCGAAATCTCTTTCTATGGTCAGGTCTCGGAAATCGTGTTCACTGAGCACAGAAATCACGATATCGCGTATTTCGTCATGCAAATCAGTGCTTAAAAACTTCCAGATCAGCTTGCGCCTAGATCGGTTTTCCTATTCTTAAGAGATTCCCAGCCGAGGGTTTTAATCTTTTCTGATGCACTGTTATCGAAACTAAAGTCTATCTCAACGAAACCAACCGCTCTAATCTATTCGCTTCCTAGCTCCAAGATCACTCCTTTCTCGTGCGGATTCTACACCGCGCTACGATACTCAAGCACCGGAGGAATGACCGAAAAATAAATCACAACTTCGAAACTCGATTGACTATTCCTGAGAACTCTGAAGAAGTCCTGTCAGCTGACCCCACTAAATTTTAAATTGCATTTTAAACGATAAATTTCTACTGAAAAGGACTCCTAAAAATGTATGTCTTACGATTTCTAACATTTCGCCACTTCTATGATATGGGGTTTGGCTTAGGCTACGGTTCAGGAATCGGGTCATGCTCGTTGCTACACATTTTTCTACGTTCAAAAATGCACTTAGGCCCGGTTTTATAATGTATACTTAAAACGGATTTCAACTAAAGTTTACTTTAGAGCCCAGTATTACATTATCTTTTTAGAGTTAAAGTGAAGATTATTGAGCTTCTCCGTGCTAATTCATCATATATATAGGAAATTTACTACAATCTTCACTTTGACTCCAACAAAAGATTATAATAATAGCCTTGCTCTTGTCATTTGATCTACCCGTTTGCCCTCCGCTTCATTCCTTCATTCAAAATCTTATCTTATTCCTGCTGATTATTTGTTAAAGTTTGTATATTTATGAGATTATTTTTGTGAAAATGAGACATGTTGTGTATTTCTTAGTTTTGAAGGTTTTTTTACCATCTTTCATTAATTTTCTTCCGAACAGCCCTAGTTAATCAATGCAAGACGCAGCCCATCTATTACTTTGCTATAAGAAACTACTGCAATGATTGCTTGCTTTTCAATATAATTTATTTAGTCCTAAAAAAATGGAAGGGATCTTAAATTTGTTGGTGTGACAATTTTTAATCAATTCATTTTTCACAAAATTTACAAAGCGGCTTCAAAACATTTTTTCTTGATCTTTAACTCAATAAAACCTGAACGAATGTTTATAATTAACCCAAAAATTTGCAGGCATAATGAATTAAATCGGGTCATAAATCACTAAATGATTCCATAATTTAAATTCATAGACATCAAAATTCAAACAAATCCGCTCAAATGCGTTGCAAAATATATCAAATAACATGTTTCCGTCAACATTTCTGTTAAACTTCATTTCGATGTCGTAAGAATTGGTAACTAGATAGGGTATACAGTTAGTGGAACAAGAGAGGGAGCAAACTGCGTCACCCCACTAAATTCCTATGCATAATTTCGACCAAACGTCTAGCAATCTGTCATTGTCGCATCCCTCAATTCGATTAGAATGAAAAAAGGTTTACATAATCAAAGGAATATTCTTCTCATTCTCTCGCAGCGGATATGCATTTCCGACGAATAACGGTTTCTTCCAGAGGGTTTTCAGGCGGCGCTCTGATCGGTCTGCATTCGACGAAAAGATCACAGCGTGAGAGCGATGGATTGAATGCGACGAGATGAATCCGATAGAAATTTTCGGCAAAAAAGTGAATAAAAAGGAGAGGAAGAATACGTAACGGAAATGATAATATGCGATCGGTTTATCCGGTTTTCTATCAGTTGAGAGTCTCCTCTCTGTTATGTTAAATCTTCGGGGATAACGCTATTGAATATCAGGTACATATATACAAAATCCTATAATCCGGCAATCGAACTCGGACCTTAGGGTTGGAACGATAGTGTGCTAACCTCTGCGACAGGTAGAAGGATTTTTAAACTTTATAATTGCTATGTAATCTTTTGAGATATGTTCTGTTGTGTTTGAAATCTAAAAGGATAAATATTTATCCTTTTAGGTGTCGAGAAATTGAAAATAAATAGTATCCGCATGCATAGTAAGAAATGTCTGCTCAATATCAGTATTTAGATACCCTTTAAGCTTGAAGAACTCTTCAGACTGATAATAGTTCGAACAACTAATTGGTAACATAGGAAACCGCTTCGTAAACGCGAGACAAAATATGGTTGGAAGTTAAAGAAAGTGAAGATATACATTTCTTGAGAAGTAACAGGAACCAGCAGGAGAAAAAGTTTACTATAATTAACTTTGAGTTTTGATTTTATTGTCGATTCTCCAGGTCGCACAGAATTTCGCTTTCCCTAGATTTCTGTACATTCTCATTCTTCAATATGTCCACTTGGCATGTTAAATAAATGTCGAAATTAGCTTATTTTTATTTTAACTTCTCTTCGTAGATATGGAAATCGCAAGGTCGCATTAGTTTAATTTTTATCTAGAATATGGCATAAGCAGACTTAGAACTAGCCTCTTAGAACGAGTAAATAGAATTGTAAAAGGAAAATAGAGGAAACCTTCGCATGTTATCTATATGATTCCTCTTTTCCTTATCAAAATATGAAGGAAATGTTATTGGAGAGTAATTTTTGATAGGCTCTTTCATTTTATGGGAGTGCAGCGGTAAGACGGATGTGAAATTTTCATTCAAATTAAAGCATCGCAATTCGGCGGTAGGGGAAGCAAAGGTCATACATTCATTAAAATATTGCATTTTTACTTTGCTTAAAGATTGAAATGAAAGTACCTATACCTCTTCTGGTCCACTCGTCAGCTATCCTTCATATAATTTTGATGAGAGTCATAAGTCCACGAGTCTTTGCAGCGGCCCTTTGACCGACGGCTGAGAAAATCGGATGTACGGGGCGTTTACAAGTGTGAGAAAGAAGAGCCGAAAGAGGAATGGAAAGGGGTGCTAAGATAAAAGGTTTATAGCTGAGGGAAGGGTGGTTGGTAAGAAAAAGGTGTTAAGAAGAGGAAACAAAAAATAAAATATTAGGGGTTAGTTTTATTGGTTGTAGATAAATTTTGAAAGTTTCCTTGGGATGCGGTTATACCTTACAGATTACAATACATCGGGCAAAGCTATTCTATCTTTTGAAGTGCATTAGCGTAATTATCTTTTGAAAGGATTTCTCAGGGAGTTGAGATTCTGATCATATAATTGCAGGCGAATCAAGTTAAACTTTGACAAAATTTGACGTTTACAAAGTTGGAAGTATTAATATTGTTATCATGAAACGAAAGAATAGGAGAAATAATGAAAGCTGATTTAATTTAATGATCAGAGTTGTGGATAACAATTATTTATTTTAGATTTGTATCAAAGTTTGCAAGATTTTCCGTCTCCTAGGTGTTATCTACTTCCAATACAGAGGTACTTACTTCACTCCTATGCTGCTTGAGGAAAAACGACTTGGTTCGTCTCCCTCTGAAAGGGAAATTCGTAAAGCTCATATATTTTTAAGCTTCTTATTTGTTATTTTTACCAGTTGTTTCCCCTATTTATTTACTTCCCGCAAAACCTCCCTTATCTCTGCAAAGATAGAGTACTAAATGGTTTTCCTAATTTTGGTTTTCAAATGACTTTTTGCCTGATAAAAAGATCACGTAAATAAATATTCGTTGATATAAAAAATCGTTGATTTTATAGTTTTGGATTCTATACGGTGACATTGCCTTTCTTTAGATATGTTATTCCTTAATATGGTCAATCCACCACATATAATATTTTGAAGATTTTCTTCGAATGCAATGTAAGTCTACATTTAGGTAATCAAGAATTGTCTTGTGAATGGTCTTGTTATAGCATAGAATAAATCATTCTTTTCTACAATTATTTCTATCGACAACGGAAGTAGATATTGTCTTTTTGTCGTTTCCTGATACGAATATTGTGGATAGCTTTCATAACAAATTATAACAAAATTTTCGTTAAAAATCTTGTCTACCCCATGCAAAAATAGATCTCATACAATGTAAGATTTAATGTGTAATTAACGGAGTATGAATTACATAAATGAGTCACTTAAAATGTCATTGTAGCTCAAGCTCTGCCTTCATTTTTTTAAGCTCTATTTTTTCGGTGACTACCAAGTACACTACTCTGACAGATGTTCAATGTTCTTTCTTTCATATCATTACGAGTGAAATATATTTTTCATTTGGCACCGAAAAGAGGAAAATAAACTTTTCATTTACTTTTATCATAGTCTTGGTCATCACTGTGAATATGAGAAAACTTCCGAGGTGGGGGCCCCCAGATAACCAAGTGGGCAACGCGTTCGACTTCGATGAAAGCGGTTCCGGGTTCGATTCCCGGTGGGGGCCTAAGCTAATCCTATGACCTAAGCTGTCGAAGCACTTTTAACAATACTACTACCAACTGTCGAGGTGTGAGTGGTACTGAGTAATGGCATTGATTCTGGTCACTTCTCGTTGAAAGGAAAGAAAGTTGTTAACGTAATAATTAACGATGAAAATGAATAATTGACAGAGAAAATAGGGTAGTTGAGCTGCTCTCAATCAGAAAAGCACAGGCAAATCACCTTTCTTTCTCTCATTCCTAGTAGAGCACATTTAGCTTTTGGTTGCTAATGTTGGAGAGATTGAAAATCCAGCCAGCCTTCGGAAGGATAGAATTTCCGACAGACAGTTCTATCTACAATGCGATTATTTATTTTTATATTTTCTGGTACTTTTTAAATAAAAATACCTGACGATGACCGGTTTTAGCCGAAAAACGGTCGTGGTGTAACAATTTGGTGGAAGTTCCGGAGGGATTATTTAAAACTCTGTCATGACTGTCCACTTTGTCAAGCCCATCCCCAATGATTATAATTTCCGGTGCCCTCGCAAACATCCAGTCTTTGGACAACTTCAGGAGAGGTGTAAATAGTGACTACAGACGAGCACACAATGATTAATTCAAGACGAAAAAGAATATTTTAATTTTTTGTCAAAGTTTTTGTAAATTACATCCGGTCATAGATAAAATTACGTATCATTTTATTAGTATAGTATATTCTCGTAGTACATTCCAGATGTCTTGCAATAACAGATATCTTAATCTCAAACAATATTCCACTCAATTATGCTAATGCACATACATAAGTATTGAATTAGAATTAAGCTGTTAACCTTTGATTACAAAAAATCGCTGATTATATTTTAACTAAAGATTTTAAAGAGGTTTCATGAGACTCTTTGAACTTGTAGCATTGAAAGGAAAAGCATTTACAGCTCTACAGATACCGCGAGACGAAAAACATGCAATGCGTTTCCAGTAGCGCATACCTCACAACAACGCATCTATTGTAGTCATTTATGAGGTGCATCATTTAGACAGCATCCTGACAATGCCAAAAGATCATATTCATTTCCAAAGCCGAGGTTTATGTCGGAAATTCAGGAATTCGTGTCACTCTGCAGTACGCCAGCTGTATAAACCGTTTTTATAGAAGAAAAAGGTCCTTTGGACTTTAACACAGAGAATCACATCCTAGGTCGAAGGCGATGACCACAAAAGACGAAGTAGCAAAAAAATTCGGCTCGGACATGGAGCGGTCAAAAGAAGATATTTTTTGTAAAAATTTTATCGCCTACTCCGCTAAAATTTTCCATTACTCCTTTCGAAGCGAATACTCGGGCAAAGTGTTAATTTCACGCGCGATTTCAATTGCTGAGTACCCACGCCTGAAGAAATTGCTAATTCCACGCTGAATTTTTTAAAATCTCCTCGAGTAACCTCCAACCTTCATTCGCATATCTACCGGGTCTCGCTCCCCTTTGTTTATGCCACGACTTTTTTTACGTATTTTTTTTCTTAAAGGGCAATTGCGGTGAAGCAAAAAAGCCGCCTTCTCGGATTCTGTTATCTCCGCTAATAAATTTATAACGCGACCACTATAAACTCTTTGCTTCGCATTAGCGATAACGTGCTTCCGTCCCAGGCTTGGGCAAAAAGAAAACTGGACCGATTCAAATGAATCTCGATTGCGCGCCGTCTTATACGGCGGCGAATTTTTATAATAGGATTAAGCGGCTATAGTTTCTTTTTTTTTTAATCGGCCGCAAGCCATCGCTCCCTATGCCGCAATGGACGTAAAAAAACAGGAGGAAACCTGTTTCTCCCATTGCCACTTTCTCCCTTCTATTTCTTATAGTCTCTCTCCAAAAGGATATCTACAGTTATTACCCTCATGTCTCCGTTCCTCGGCTTCCCTGCGCTAATTAGCATCGCTTTAACCGCGCACGGATTACAACCCTCTACTCCTTCCCCCTTTTAGGAAATAAATGTCAGAGAGTTTGTGTACACGGTTTCTGTGTGTGTATATGTATATGAAGCCTCTTCGGATCAGCCGCTCCGTAATTTTTTATCGGTATCAGGGCTGCCGTACGTGGTGGAAGGTGAGTGCCTTAGGGGTTCGTTCTAGGTCCTTTTCTCCTTCTATCCTTCACTACCCCTTTCTGATTTTTACCTCTCTCCTCCGTAGCAGCATGTACTCCATTCCTCTCCTTCTCTTTCACTCCCAAACAATGGAAGTTATTGGAGTCCCCATGAAAAGGTAGTGTTTCTCACCCCTACCCTGTACTCCTCTAAGTTCTCCCACAAAAACTTCTCATCACACACCCGTGTTAATAGCGCGCTGTGAAAGGCCAAGACGTGCGTCCCGAACCCTTCTCGTAGCTCCCTCTCCTGCCTCATGCATACACTTTTTTACGTGTTTTTATTATTTACGCGAAAAAAATTAATTTCCATTCTTAAACACGAAGGAATTTTAATGTGGTGTCGTTTTCGGATTTTATTGGTTACACAGTTGAGATTCGCATAAAATTCATGATTTTGGCGCGTCGTTTACGATTTTTTTGAATTTCATTTGTTAAGGAACCAAAAATTTCTTCTATTTTTCATGGTTCTTAACTGTTCCGTTATTTTCATAACATCTATGCAAGACTAGTTAAAGATCATTCTTTTTACTGAAATTTTTATTTTTTTAAATGCTTTCCACTGAATCATTTGTTTCGTCATTCATAAGATTTTAAGTGACAGATTATAATTAAATATTACAGAAAATTAATGTATCATTCAATCTTAAACTTTTTTCTTTTTTGACCAAACAAATAATGATTATTTTTCTCCTTCTCATGTAACAAAAATTCGCATTCTTCACCAATGCTACCAACTTGTTATATTTCTTGGAAGGTTTATCAACTTCGATCAATCAGAAGAAACGTGGATACGTAGTATACTAAAAGACATTAGGGATAAGAATGATATGAGAAAGAGGTGACGCAATGGAATTGAGGCTAAATTTACATTTCAAGGCATACCTTTCGTATGTTATCCATGAAAACGATGACAAAATTAGATGGTAGGATGTGTGAGTATATCATATATTACGTATGATATTCATGTAGGAACACTTAAATTATGACTTCCAGCTAAACGTGATTTTACGTAATCAAGTCTTGCTGCTTATTTAAGGTAATTTTAATTTGTAAAGTGACATTAAATACGGATTATTCTCAGGATTTGTGTTATGATTACTACAGCAAACAAGATATTCTATTAATTGCCTTCATCCATTATGGCAACTATCTCTTTTATACATATACGATAAGGCTATAAATTCCTATATTTTAATTTACTAGGTATTGAAAATTTGAATCGCCCAAAAAATGTTGTTGTCCAATGTTGTTGAAGTACCGAATGAGAACGATGAAAAGATGAAGAGGTTTTGTGAAAACAGACCCAAGATATTTCTGCTCAATGTCATACCAGTAAAATTACGAAAAATTTTAACTGATTCTCCAATTCTCCTTTAGTTTCACGATTTACAGATACGCAAGGTCTTTGCTGCAAGATGTTTCGAAAAATTAAGAATAGTACGACTTTTCAGAAAAACGTTCGATTTACAGTCTATTTTTATTCATCGTGGTTAATTTCATGAGCCAGTAACCCGGGAATTTATTTCATAGATCGAAAGTAGAGCTTAAATTTCAACACTAGCATCCATAAAGGCTTAGAATGAAACACTTCTAGTGTTATCATGAACAGATATGTTTGCATCGTTCGCATGTAATTATTCATACATTTCTGTCCAAAAATCGTTAATCTGAATATTTCTTGTAATTAGATGAAATATTTTCGTCCAACAAATCTAGAAATTTCTCTTAATTTTAGGTTTCATGTACGTAAATTGATGCGTCTCCGTGTATGGTCTTCGTGGAATACGTGAGTTGGACATCCATCATCCGGGCACAGTATTGAAATGTTTATAAAAAATCTAAATCATCGATCCCAAAATATAAAAACACTTCGTTAACCTCCTTTAAAATTTGTTTGTAATATATTTTGAAAATATTCCACCAGATATTGTGATTAATTCTTCATTATTAATCAAGGGAAAGAAAGGCATGTGGGTAACGCGTTCGACTTCGGTGAAAGCGGTATAGGCTGCGATTAACGTGCAAGTCACGTGCAAAATGACCTTAGCTATCGAAGCACTTTTAAAATTACTACTACCACTGTACTTACTGTAAATTCATATATTTTACCTAAATATTGATCTGCTTTCTGTTGTTTTCTTAATTCATTCCGTATGATCCGATATAATCGGATCCGATCAAGTGAAAATGAAAAGGTTTAGCGTTTAATCGTAATTTAGTTAAAGGGTGATTGGGAATTTCGAAAAATTCTTGCTCCACATCGTAGAACATGTTGAAATTGTCGAAATTTGTAGAGTAAGGTTTTCGGGGCATGGCTTGAAATTAATACGTAAAGTGTAATTCTCTTCTTAAATTAATTTGTCTTAATCGTGGAATCTGTAATTCCTTAATAGTTACGTATTCCTCAGCCTGTGATCCGAATTTTTTATCACGGTAAATTAGGAATAATATGTGAACATGAAAAAATTTCAGGTATGGATAGGGAATAAGTTGAAAGTAAACTCCAAAAACCATCAAAAGGAAACTTACGCGTTATACGCATTCCAAAGGATTCGAATTCCTGGAATTGGATTCCTTTGGAATTGAAATACGTATAGCGCGTAAGTTTCCTTTTGGTGGTTTTTGGAGTTTACTTTCAACTTATAACACAACCATCAGCAGCCACCTCATCTTATTATTATGGATAGGGAAAATTTAGTCTCTCACGGCTTAAATAACGCAAGGCAACGCACTGCTTAAATTCTTATAATTTGAGAATTCTAATGGTTATTTTTAATTGTGATCAGGAAGGCTCGATTTCACGAAAAGTTCAGCACCCACCCCTATCGTTCTTTCAAGTCCCTCTGTGTAATAATTTTCTATCGATGACTATTTACGTAGGATTATTTCTTAGGATTTATTTTCCCTGTCAGGTAAAAGTTAAAAGTGACGTGCTATTGCTCTTAAAAGCTAGCGATATGTTTTTATCGGCAATTGTTTTTCTATTCGGTAGGATCCAATAAACTTTTATTCCAACCTCATGAAAAGCTCGACCCTTTGCTCCTAATCTAATGGCATTCTTACTAGAAGCAGCAGATTGGGAAGCTTTATTTCTGCTGACCAGATTAGATATCTTTTTACGTCCATTTTATTTCATTTTACCGTTTATGGCCCTTTATCTCTCTCCTTCTTCTCTCCATTCTCTCCTATAAAATAGCCCTTTATACGAGTATTACCCTGAAAAAGTTTCTTTTTATGAAATAAGCCCACAAATTATTCTCTCGTGACGTTTTTTTATACCGATCCTCTTTTTAATTACACACTATTGTTCCCTCTTTTATTACTGAGAGTTGATACACGTGAAGTCTAAAAGCCTTTAAAAGACTTAAAAGAACCCGTACGGAGCATTTTATCAATAGCTATGTCTGGACATGGAAATATCTGCTCAATATATTATAGCATCAAAAGAAAATTTCACCTTGCTTCTTATTCCATTATAGCTCCATCTGTGTTTTCTTTTTGTCTAGATTTTGTTTCATACTCAATTTTATTATCTCAGTTGTAAGCACACATATCCGTTTAGCTATTTCTTTCATTCTATGTAGAAGCGAAAGTACTTCAAATTCCCGAGAAATCAAAATTTTATCATAATTAATTTCCCTAAGAATAACCGGTGTCTCTTGGTAAATTACTTTCAACGGATAAATTAAATTTATAAATTCTTTTATATAGAAATCGAATTTATTCGGCGAGTTCTGAAATAGTATTTATACTAATTTTCATTTAAACATTACGGTAATTCTTTTCGAAAAATTTAATTTAAATTGCCATGCAAGGACTAAAAGAACTACCCATAGGTTTTTCCATTCCGAAATATGTCTCTTAAGAGAGCAATATTGTATAACATCATTTCTTCCTTACAGGATCAATTTTTAAGCTATGACCATCTTTCCCTCAGAATTTCGGAAAAAGTAAATATTGAAGGTTTTTGACCCATCACTACCATAAGTAACTTGACATTTGGGTATTAGTAATATTTATTTTCTTCTCTTTTTCAGCATTTCCTAAAAGAATTCATTAGCAGTGCAATTACTCTATTCGTTTCTCTGAGTCTGCCCATTAGGCGCAGAACTAATTTTGTCTAAACATCTTTTAATTTTCTGACTCGAAATCCTCTTACGGATCCCACATGGTTGTTGCGTACTTGAGAATCAGCTTAACGAGCGATATGTTATAATTTATTTTACCTTTCTGACACCAACAACTGCTGTAAGACCACTCTGTAATTAAAAATGTCCAGCCTAATATCGTACACGCTAATACACATTTTTTGCAGACATTTCCACTATTACTTAATCTTGAAGGTGACAGTGAAGTATTTATATGGTCAGTTAAATTTCTTGCATTTATTTTGTCGACATTTTTTTGTTAATATCTGGTGGTAAGGAACCAATGCATTAAATTTTACCGTGATTTTCTGTAATGGAAACTCTTCAATTCTAACGATGCATTTTAGCTCCTTCTTAAAAAATCATACAATTTTATTCTTTTAAGAAAGTAAATTGGACTTCCTGTAGAAAATGCGACTGAAAAGTAAAAACCGTAGTAAATCTTTGTAAGTTTTCTTGTATATCAAGCTGAGAGCACCTCTCACAAAAATTTATTTAGTGGTCATTGCTGCAATGATATAGTACAATATAAGCAAATATATAGCTATAAGCAAAGCCTTTGTATCACAATTTCTCACTGCTTGAGAAGAATCTTCTCGTGCATTTATTTGCTGGGGATGATTGATAACAACTAAGTTGACCAAAGGGTTAACGATTCTCCAGATTTTTTTTACGATTTATTAAGAACCTTTTCTGAAATAAAGTTTTATCCAACAGAAGAAAAAATTCTTACAGATTAAAGTTTTTCGGGCATTCGGCTGGAATTTCTCTTCGCTAATTTTCGCAAATTTTTCTTACGCTTATCTCATCTTCCTATTTTACCATCCCTTTCTCTTTTTTCTCATTCCTGTTCTTCTTTCCTCCATTGGCATCTTCACCCCTCTCTCCATCTCATAGTTTCAATACCGCAACTCTGAATTAAAAGTCGTAATGGCCATGGGTCTCGGACGGCAGTAAACTTTTACGTCCTCACGAATTTACGGCTCATTCGGAACACAGACTAGCGGTGGCTTCCACTTCTTCTTACTACCTATTCTACTGCCATCTGTCGGTATAGCCCTCCCAATCTCTTTTGTCCGGCTTTTTCGTGGCATCCACATCGGACACTCGCATTCACACGAACACACGACTTGTTCCTTTCTTCCCCACGAGAGGAGGTTTTAAAACCCTGCCATTGGATTCGCAAGGCATTATTCTCCTCGTATCAAGAAGCTTTTCCATCTCACCTTACCAAAAAATGAGTGAGAAAATCGCTCCCCCGCCTTCTTTTGTTTTTATGGCGCCCTCACCGACGCGCGCGGGTTTTTAACGCGATTACTCGCGGGTGAAGTCATAGGTAGTCGGCTTTTTATCTCGACTCACCGTTATGACAATATAATATCTATATGTTTTGACGGAAAGGACGTAATGTCGGCGACGAACTGTTGAGTAAATTTCTAAGAAACGTGCGCTGTAAAATGTCGCGGAAGGTGTTAACATTGCGGTGCAAATCACGAATGTTTAAGAGAGGAATTTTTGTGGCACGGGGAGAAGAGAATGGTTTTAATATTGACGAGTCGAATTTACAAGGTCGAACGTAGAGGAGGATTTTTTTGATTTATTTGAAATTCAAACTTATGGTAGTGTGAAAATGGTTGCTAAAGATTCTGGGGTTGAAAGCAAATTTTAATCAACACCACGCAGAAGTGTAATTTATTCGTAGTTGTAATCATCCTTGTCACTGCTGCTAATAATTCATCGTGCATAAATTGAATTTTTCCATGAAAAAACGAACTGAAACAGATTCTTGTTCCATTACGAATTGTTATTTCCACTGCATTAAATATCAAATAAATAAACAACGTCTTTATTTGGGCGAAGTTGAGACTACAGGGTCTTCTCTTCCATTTAACCCAATGTCATTGTAACTTACGTCTAACTCATAAACAATACTAAGAATTAATTACATTAATAGGAGTAAAACAATATTTTTGGATTAAAAATCTGAATGAAGCTTAGAGAAAAGTAGACATAGCATGAAAATTCCCAAAAAGGGAAAACTTGCGCAAATATTTCGGTGGTAGTGACTAAAAGAGAATAAAACAAATAACTTCTCAACTTGGAAATGAAAAGAACAAATAATACACACTACAAATAGTGGAAACTACCAAAAAAATATAAAAGTACATAGACAAATTCTATGAACTGTCGGGTAAATGCAAAGAAGAATAATAATAGTGTGAAATGTATGCTATACAAGAATAATTAATATTAACACTTTTATAGTAATTTTGTTTCTCTAAGAATTCACTATCAATAGTTCAATATTAAAAATATCAGAGAAATATAAATACATAAAAATTATTAATGAGAATCCCAAATAAAATATTAAGAGAACATTAAACGCAAAACTAAAGCACAAAAAGCGAAAAAGCAAGTAAAATTTGCTGATCGAATTATTAGGACAATGATCAATTTTAAGGCCGTCTTCAAAGCATTCAGTGAATTTACATTCAGTTCATGAAGCAATTTCAAATTCAACTTGAATTAAATTATACCTGAGAATATAAATTCAAAATCGACGTTTCTAAGATTCTTCCTTACTTAGCGGCTGTACTCAGAGTCGAAGTAGGACTTTGAGGGGCCTAAGAGATCAGATTATGGCCCACGTTTGAAATTAACTTTGCACGAAATGAAAAATACCGATTCCCGATACCTGATAATATACTTGATTAATACATCTGATTAGTTTAAAATACGACTACGTAATTGCGAGTACATTCATCTAATAGTAAATTACTACACCGTGGCTTGAGATACAAAACATTGAATCTATTGGAAATACTATAAGCCGCAATTAGATATTGATAGATTTCACATCTTTTAGTAATAGTAACTTTTGAAAGTGATTTGACACCTAAGATAATTTCGTGTGTGAGCACCCACCAGGAAACGAATCCTGAATCGATTTCACCCAAGTCGAACGCGTTACCCGCATGACTATCCGGAGGCCCATTTTACATATATTACATGCCAGATTTGCAGATTTATATTTTATGAAAACTTTTTGTTAAAAGGACTTAGGAGATGAGCAGGGATTTTAATTAATTAAAGATTTAATTAAATAAAAAATGTAACATATAAGACATAACAGCAAGAATCAAAGGTGTCACTTTTTGCATGGAATTATGTACACCATAAACCAGTTTTCATAAAAAAATTCGTGTAAAATTTATTAGCAGATACTAAAAACTGTTACGTGGAAAATTTATATTACGCATTTTCCTTTTACGAAGACCTATTGATGTTGTTTTTAGAAGAATTTTCAGTAGCAAATTTTCGCGATTTACTTAGCAAATAAATAGGTAAACATAATTACTGGTTACACTCATCCCTGCGCCACCCATCTATACGCATTTGTATGTATTGAGACTTCTTCAGTGCAATCTTTCTTAAGATTTCCTTTAAGAAGAAGCCCTCAGCCGGCACCTAATGCGTCTAATTGCCAATCCGCTCCTGACCATTCTTACACATTAGACAGGCTATTTCTTTGGTTCCGAAGAAAATTGTTGCGGCAACGGTAAAAGGCTTCAAAATAAGGGACGGTCATGTATGATACAGGACGTCTGGGATCCCAATTCTAGAAGGAACTTGATAATGGGCGAGATATTTTTTATTTTCTTCATCGTACTCGTCGGCTCACTAATTTTAAAGTTGGCGCCATTAGGGGAAGGTTAAGGTTCGAGGACGAACTTCTCCCCATTTCCATGACCATGGTGGGAAAAGTTTAGGCTCCTTTGTTCATAAGGAGGATGGGAAGTAGAAAGGTGATAATAGAGTTTTTATAGAATAGTGGACTTGGCATTAAGTGCTTTCGCGCAAAAGCCATTCGAATCCGATCGGGAGGTCGTAAAGAGGAAACTCGGAAATAAAAGAACGACGGATCGCTCCTAAAATTTTTTATGACATTCATCATCTATTTTTAGTGTGGGTTCTCTTAAACCTCCGATTCAGAGCGAGTTATTATTTTTATCGGCTTTTATTGTTCCCTTTAGTGCGTGAATAGAGGCTGAAACGACAAACAACGTGATTCCTGCATCGCGTACACAATGGCTCGAATGTTGGCATCTAATGATTGTTTTGGTCGAATTTGAGTGTTCACGGAATTCAGTGGGGAAATGGAGAAATATTTCGGCATTTGGAAAGATAACTCACCGTTTGTTGACACCGATTTATGCAAGTATGGATTAGGAAAGGTCCCAAAGGGAGGCAATCAGTTGTAATTTGTTTTCAGTAATAGGAGAGAAGGTTTTTTCTAAACTAGGAGTCTGAGAGGATGCTCCTCACTTTGGTTAAGTGCTACCCAGTTGATTTTTCGAGCGACCTTTATAAATATAAATAATAAATATTCAAGCAGAGAAATTTGAATGTCTGCAGCTCCATTTTTCCGGTATACCTTCATGATATGTCCAATTCTGAATGGAATAACAAGTGTGAAAAATAGCGACATGACTAGGAGGATGCTCTATCCCAGTCATGTCGCTATTTTTCATACTTGTTATTCCTTTGGGATCAGCCACAGGACTTTATTCTGCAAAGTATTCAAACCTTTCCATAATCCTTGCAATTCTGAATGCTATGGATAATAATAATGGAATAGAAATTTTCCATTTTGGCAATTGGCTATGGAAATCGTACTCTTATAAGTTATATTATACCGTGGCCGCGGTGGCGGAGTGGTTATCGTGTTCCATTTCCAAGGTCCCAGGTTCGAGTCTAGGGTAATCGAAATCTTCTGGTCAGGGATTGCTCGGGTGTGTTCGTCAATAAAAATGATTATTCAAATGGTTATAAATGGGATCTTCTTTCCGTTCTTTTCAAATAAGTTATTATTATGAGGGTGCTCCTTAATAGAAAAACCCTTTGTAATTTTCTTTCCACCCAAAAAGGAAGAAAATAGGAGACTTCTCTGTGGGAGACTCTGGAATCAAACGTTTAAGAGGACATTTTAGAGATATGTGTAAAATAGTAGGGATGGCGAACCCTTTGTGGGAAGAGTTCCATATTTGATAAATATAAAGGACTTGCGTGCCAATGTGGTGCCAAACCATAGTGTTATTTATTTACATTTGGGTACCATTTCTTAATTGAAAAATACATGAAAACGGGTAAGCGTGACTTTGCGCAATATGGTGCGCACCCAGGAAAAATCCCAAGGAAGAATGGACTTGAAAAATACATATTGAGGATAGTGCCGTCAGAGTTCCGCGTGCTGAAAACTTCTTTCGCATGCCGTTTGTTAGCCACCCCTGCGCAATAGAAAGAATCATCGATAGAGATTGCTTCTATATTCCTACTTTTCTTTCCGGCATAGCTAGATTGTTGTACACTTTTCACCGGGACATATAGGGTTAACATACTTCGAATGCGGGATGTATTAATCCCTTAAGGTAACCTCATCCCCTAACTGAAGACGTGTACTGCTTCAGATAGAGCAAAAAATAGTTTTCATTTAATCAGAATGTTATAATTTTGCTCCTGCTATCATTTCTTGATGAGTGAAATATTTTCATTATTCTTTTGGTACATTATAAAGAGTATCTTGCATTTACTTACGCTTGTCTTGTTCATAGTTGTGATAATGTGCAAGTAACTGAGGTACAATGTTGAGTACTGGCATTTATGAATATCTCTCCTAACGGAATGCTACAGGAAGTGTTACTTTTACGGTCATTGTGCTTCGCTTACGTGGATTTGTTCCGCGTAAAACATTCTGGCTCAGGGTGGAAAGCAAGGGCAAACTACCTCATTCCTCATCTTCTACTAGTAAGCTTTATTCTCTCTCCAACCCCTAAATACCTATAAAAATGGTAGCTAATCGTTGAGGGGATGAAGATCCAACCAGCCCTCGTACTGAATACTTTAAAGACATTTAATATTTATAATGAGTCTTTCACTTTCGGTTATAGACAATTGTTTCGTATATTTAGTGTAGCGTAGGTTATGGTAGCATTCCAACATGGGAAACAGTTGTTTGAGAAAGACCGTAGTCTCTCAGACGAGACTTCCCACAGAACTAGTGATTCATGAAGAACATATACTTGTAATTATATTTTTATTTTATAAGGTACTCACACTTATTTTTGTGTTTATATTTGTGCCATAATCTAATTCCTTCGAGTAGCACGCAAGTCCTTGCCTAGTTCTCTCCAACTATCGACAGATGTTGGCCGTCGTACTTTCTTATCCAAGTACAATTATAGCACTCTCCTTGCTTCCGTTGAAGACCATCAAAGAAATAGAAGGTTGAAGGCGGAGGTTAGTAAAGTAATTGAGGGCTGAGTAATTAACGTTTGTTAAGATGTTCAGCGAACGCCGAGCAATCTACCGTCGCTGTTAAACCCTGCGATTGAGATAACGGCTTTTGCACTTTGCAGAGATAATTCACTGAGAAGACGGCGAGGACGAATGGGAAATAAAAGAGAGTAATAGAAGGATGTGATAGCAAAAGAAAGATAGGAATAAGAAGGAAAATATTTGGGAAATCGACTGATAACTCACATGGAAAGTTCATATCCAAAGTTAAAGAAAATGGAAAATATCGACATGCCTGGGACACGCACATATAAATTAAGGATTGCATAGAAGATGTGGTGGGAGTATATTAGCCTTATTTAAAATAATAACTGATTCAAGAAAATACTGATTTAAATATAATTTTATTACAAGAAGGGAAACCACTTGTGTATGACTTAATAAGTGTCATATTATTCCAATTTTATGTGAATAACTACTAAATGCCCCCGTCAAGCATGACGGAAATTAATTTAATTTAAAAATATATCTATT
>KZ308124.1:995904-1044881 GCA_000376725.2 Ladona fulva | reverse complement strand
GCAATTTCGAATTTAGTAATTTTAAATATATAATTATTATTAGTATAATTTTAGTAATGTATTTTTGCGAAGTAAATTAGAAGGAAAAAGAAGGTGGTTGTTTCTTATTTCATTATGTTATGATTTTTTCTTTTCAGGCCCTCAACGTGTTTTCTTCCCTTCCGTTGCGATCAACCGCTTAAAAGTAGGTAATTGATTACTTTTTTTAGGTATTAAAATATGATATTTATAAGGTTAATATTACTTTAATCCATAGCGGCTAAACATCGTAAGTTTTTGGTTATTTGTAAATGAAATGTTTATTTTCTAACGAAAAAGTTCATAAAATCATAGCCATTTCATTCTATTACAAATTAAGTAAATGAATCGATTATTGAAATAATTTGTCCAATACTTGAGATAAACTATTAAACGGAGCATGATTTACCATAGGATATTTGATCTTAATTTTCATTTTAATGCAGATTATAGCAATCACCTACTTCCAATTATAGTCTAGCTTGATTATTGCCACCATATGGGCCCTTATAGTAGCCTAAGATTTTAATTTAGTATCAAACAGTCAATATATGTCAAATAGATACCGTAAGGAGGGAAAAACAGAGAAATAGCCGACAATCTGTTTTATAGCCGACCTATCAAATACTCCAAAAGGGGGATGAATGATGCATAGTGCCCAGCTAAAAGCTGAAAGTTGTCAGGATATGTAATACATACATAAATGTCTAAAATGAAAAATTATTTTCATTTGAGACTATTTTTGTAATCGCAACTGTATCAGAATGTGTTTACTCGGTAGTTTAATGGGATAAAGCATCCTCCCAGAAAGTGGAGGATTCCGGGTTCGAAACCTGGAAAGCCCGTTTCCCCTGAGGAATTTACCTAGCTGCACGCCTTTACATATACAGTCAGCATTTGTATTTGTATTTTGTATTGTATGTCATATTTTAAATGGAAATTTTAACATATTGGACTAATCCCACTTGTTATTATTTTTCTGGTGACGTTTGTCGCAATGGTTTTTCGAGATTTCACAGTAGCTGTTGGGCTACAGAATCTTGTAGGATCTCCTAATTACCTTCTTGCGGCTAGGTTACTGTGAATATTCGTCAATAAATTATTAGTCACATTTGATCCTAGGAAATATGTCATACGTGGGAAATGTAAGATGATCAAAATTTTAACCTTGTCGCCACAAATTGAAATTGTAAAACGTGAAGAATATTTGTCAACAGATTTTATCATAGGTGCCCTTTTGAATAAGCAACTCTTCCGCATTTTACCCAAATTAACCCTTTCGGCAAATCAGTGACCGTCATGCGCCATATGCCACACGATTTCCGTTACTTTCTTCACCGAGACGGGGATATTCCGAGACAGGAATATCCAGAAGGCCAAGGAAGGGGTTCAGGACGAGTGAAGAAGACGAGAAGGGGAAAGGATAAAGGAGCAGGATTAAAGCGGGGGATATAAAAGACGGAGGGGATGAGACGCAGAGGTCTGTTAATGCGATGGCGAGATAATAATGGTCGAAGTGCGGGGAATAAGAGGTGGATGCGTAGGTTTTTCCGGTTGGGCGATAAAGCTAGCTTATGACGTCCGCCATGTATCGGTGCGACTCTCTTAGAGCTCACCTGCGAATGAGTATCTCGCGCTCCCGACAGAGGGCCGCTGGAGGAGGCGGCTTCTTTGTCCACGCAACAATGGGGAGAGGATGGAATGAGTACGAGAGGCGCTGGATTGAGGATATGTTTGGACAAATCACCGACTCTCCGCTTTTTTATGAACTTGGCGGTGCAATGGTCAGACGTGCAAGGGGTGGGTCGTGGCGCCACCGTCGTGAGTCGTAAACAAAAGAAGATATCGGAGCGGGAGTCGAAAAAAGATGGCTTCCATATTGCGCGGGCTCGACCTTTTATTCACATATATTAACACGAAGGCACGACATTTTCGACAAATGGAAAAAATATTACGAAACAATGAGTCGTATAATGCTGTCCATTTCTCCCGGTGGATGGAAAATGTGGTAGTCGAGGGAGAAATGTGCTGCATGCCTGCTAATTGCTGTTTTTCATAATCCTCCTCCCTTTTAATTCTGACTCCTTTGTGTGGGATTAAAATTTTCCTAACGGCCGACTGAATATCACTGTCTCTGTCTAAAACTTTATCCCGCCTCACGCTTCAATCACGATTTTAATTTGTGCATGCTAAGATTTCTGAGGTAGCTGGATCTTGATGGATGTTTTTTTTCGCTCATTAGGTAGATGCATGATTAATTAATTAACCGGAAAAACTTATATTTATTCTTTCCAGTTGAAAGCATTCTTCCATTTAAATGCTAGATTAGGGACGGAATCAGTTGGAATCGATTTATGGACGATATGAGTATTGTAACGTAGATATTGCCCGGGTAACAATTATTATGTCCTGGAGCATTGGCGGATTCAGGGGAGAAATTGCCCAACCTCTACTCCCATTTGGAGTGACTTGGTAGTGCTAGCAATTTGCCTAGGATCTGAGGAGGAATGCGAATTAAAATCAGATTCTAAAGTTTTGCACAATCACTATTCATTTATTACATTTATCGCGACAGAATGGCATTGAAAAAGTTAACTGAAGATAAAATCTTAAGAGAAAGAACAATTCGTAACTTCCTCAGCACATTTTCGTCAACGAGTTAACAACACCTGAAGATGTCAACCCATTGACGACACTAGTCAATAATACTCTGCTGTGGAGATTACGAAGTCTTCTTTCTTTCAAGATGGTTATGAGATTCCACGAAGTCACGCTTGACTATATTAATTTTAACCGTAGATAAGTGTATAGGAAATTGTCTTAAATCCCCCTTCCCCCGGGGGCAAGATCGTACTCCCCTTTTTAGGCATTTTTCTAGATCCGCGCCTGACTTGAATAATGTTCACATACAGAACCACCCTACATGTATAACTGTGTAATTCATATTTAACTGAAAAAATTATATTTTATATGTGGATGACTAAATAACCAGATCCGTCCCTATAGTTGGAGTACACGAGGCACTGTATTTTCCAACAGATATGTGTAGAAACATTTCTTAACCCTGCCAATGTAACAGTGCAACTAACAGTATTTTATGAATAAGTTCGTTATATAGTCCAAGACACAGCAGTTTCACCGAAAGTTTTATATAAGTTCTGGATTGGATCGATACCATAATTGGATTTCCTTGAGTCATCCTCCATTATTCAACTACTTTTATGAAAATTCAATTTTTTCACGAAAACACCTTTATGAAAACGTGGAGATGATGAATCGTATTATATTATGAATAATATTTAACGAGTATGCTCCCAGACAGCCTTTTCAACATGGTTTCAGTTAGATCCTACCGACGTCGTCTGGACCTAAAGAAGAAATTTCTAGTCGAAGTGCAAATTTTTCAAGAAAAACTATTCTCAAGATTTGTAATCATGCTGAAGTTGTAGACCTCAAAATGTTTTCCATTGCTTATCTTCTCTGCACAGGGCTTTTAGCACTCTAAGCTCTTTTGATATCGAAAAAATTTTATTGCATTTCCCGTATTTTGCAAAAACATCACAGCCTTGACTTTTTCTCCTTAACTTTATGAAGCTAATTTATTCGCCCATATATGTTAAACTATAAAAGTTCTAAAAAAATCATATAAATCTTCGTCTTTTCATTACCAACTGCATTTTTTAATAACAAATTAATTTTTCTACCTAAAACTATCGTTTTCCAGACATACTGTCAGTTATTTGTAAACGATTTTTACTTTAATTTTCCCCCTAAGGATTCCCCAGCTACATAGGCCAGAAAAGCATAATTTTTCAAGTATAAGTTGTGAAGAACCAGAACGATATGTAATATACATTAATTTAAATATAGAATAGTAATTGCTCAAAGTTGATGCTATAATTTAGACTTTAAAGCTATCATTATATCCATTATCATAATTCCTTCTTCCATATTACTTAAATTTTGAAGCCTTCAATTAAAATTAAGAGATCTAAAATCACGCTCGTACGAGAAAATATGCCATAAATTTTCAGACGTATGAAAAAAATGAAAAACAGCAAAATATTTTGATTGAAATGGTTTGTATTTTTAATATTTACAAGTTGCACAGGCTCAGTTATCGAATTATTCAGAATTAATCACGCTTTCTTTGCTTTGCATTTCACCATGTTAGTCAAGACGAAAACGATGTATAATACAGCGGTGAAACTACTTGGTTACAGCTTATTATCATTGAATTACTTTTAAATATGAATGTCTATTTGTGGTTCTAATCGCTCTAATCTCACGAGGAAGTTTGCATTGAAAAGTTTTATTTTCTTCCCTAGTTCTTGTTACCCTTCTTTCGGGTCGACGTAAGACATATTTTGAAACATTACTAAATCATTATCGTTATTTTGTTTCACTCTAGTATTCTTTCGTGGACCCTGGTGTCTTCTATTGTCTTACAGTGAAATTTTAAAAATTCTGAGCGTGTACGGACGAAGCATCACTCAATTCCTCTATCACCCCAAATCACAGGAAGTAATCGCTAAAACAGATTGTTACTTTTAGTCGTTCTTTCCGCACAGTATTACAGATGCGAACACGATGGATTAGGTTAGGTCTTTGGTGTTGGTTTCACCTTATTTTGGCTGCACAATTTGATCCAATGAGACCATTTACACATACTTCATCGACTTCCTCTGAAATGTGGTCTGCCCTGACACGTCCAGTGCATTTAGTTTGAATTGGAAACTATTTTACTCAATTAATAGCCGAAGTTCTCGATTTTGTGCGTAACAGCTGGTAGCCTTTTTAATTTTGCTTTACAATGTACATGTTTAATTCTTTGAAGCTCTTATCTGCACTCATACAACAGATGTCTAATTAGCGCCAGGTAGAACCTCTTTGGTCTGAAAAAAATCTAGTTTTAAGCAACCGTTCGAAGTATTCGAATTACCGCTGAATGGTGCCACTGAATTTGTTTCTTGAGTAGTATGCTTGAGAAAATATACCCGAGGAATTCTTCAGCTTTTGTGTTGATTATAATGAGTAAAATTAACATGTGCAACCGTCGCTTCGTGGAACTCAACACATATCTTAATAGAAAGAACATTTCGTAATTTTCACAAAAGTATACACTAGTCAATAAAAATCTGTTGTGGAAATTACGAAGTGTCTTTCTTTTAAGTTTACATGGAGGTTGTAATAACAATAGACTTAATAAGCTTCTTTCATAAAATATTATCACGTAAATTTTAAATGCTTATATTTAACTTTAATTAGCACCTCTTATCAATGTCATGAAAATAATTTAATTGAGGGATTCAGTCACCTTCATCTCGTTTTAAATTACCATGTTATTCGTGAAAAAATTTCGCCCTATTTTCTATCGTTTTAAACATGAAGTTTGAAAGAACCCAAAAAATGCAATCAATCCTACCGACTTTTCGTAGTCATTCTTATCAAATCGTAAATTCTTTTGCGGGACCTTTGCAAATTCACGAGAAAAACACTGGTTTTCAGGATCCCGTATATTGCTACGAAGCAAATTATTACTGCTCTCCGACTCTATTATTTCATTACTTGCTTGAAGGACAGGTCATTTCAAAGGCATTCTCCGAAGGTATTTCGTTACCCGTGAGGGGATGGAGGCATTTCGGTATCGGAGCAAAGTGAAAGACAAAACACAGATCAGGTATAGGCAGTTTCGATCTCTGAAAAGGACGGTCACGTTTCATCCAAACCCGCAAGCGGTCCTCCGTTACGGAAGCAAAGACTCAAAGAGAATCGGTAATAAAAGAATCGCAGGTGAGGCTGACTACCGATCTCATCCTCGTCATTTCGAAGCGCGACGAATCGCGGAAAAATTAAACAGCTACTCTCTCCCAGGCGATTAATTAATGCTACACATTTTCCCGAGAAGGCTCCATTGTGGCAGCCACCCCGGAGATTTTGCTCTCCTTTGCAGCGAGTCCGTCATTGCGCCTAACCAATGCGATGAGGGGGAAAAGGTGGTGAATTGGATTCAGAAGGCGGTTCGTGTGTGGGCGGTTGCGTGCGTAATTTCACGGCCCCAAATCGCGCCATTGTGGGCTTGCAACTGAGCCTCACATTGCACGGGCTGAGCAGGAGATCAGCTCTTTTGTGGCAGAATGGGATTGCGAGGAGATATGGATAGGCGGAAAATGGCTGAGAAGATGGAATTAAAATAAAGATGAGGATGGAAGATGAAGAAGGCAACAGGGCGAAGCGAAAATGGGACCAAGGGGAAAATGTGTCTATTTTCGGGAGCGGATAATCTAAGATCCGGTACGGCCCTGGGAGTTAACGTGGCGTAAGGGTGGGAATCTTAAGAAAATTATTCCAACTACGGTTTAATTTGCTCATTAAATTCAGGGAAAACGTGTGCCTATGGATCTTATGCGTTCTACCCGTTACAGTTCTGATCCCCGTGGAAAGATCAGGGAGATAGATCGTCAAAGAAGCTCTGGTCTAGAGCTTATCTTCGATAACTAATCTTGTCTTATTTGGTGGAATTCCATATTATCGATTCAGAAATAAATGCTGATCACTTGTATTGTTCTATTAAATCTATTTCTCTAGCGACCAATGATATTAAACTATTCGTTCATCTTCATTCCAGTGCCTAGAGCTGAACGAATATTTGGTAACCATTGGTCGCTTAAACTTAAGATTAAAATTCAGTTATAGTTAGTCGCCAGTTGTAGTTGTGTGTACACATGATTGGTAAACCTTCCTCCACTTAAACTTAAGTAATATATCCATTGTAGGGAATCGAAAATATAAGCGAAACGAAAACTATTTTCGGTTTCGGTTCGGATTCTGTTTTCACTCCGGCAGAAATAACACTGTTTGTTTTTCGATATAAGTTTTCGGTTCGGTTCCGGTTCTAAAGCACTAGTCTGATCAGAATGAGGTAGAACACCACTACGAATTTTATTTTTAAACAAATATAATAACATTTATAATTAACATATCGCACATCCTACACTAAATCCATAGTACCTCAGAGATTAGCTAAGCACACGGCTGGGTTCGTTTTCCTCAACTATCTTCAGGATACACACAGTAGCACGTAATTCACAGTCCCATCATACCCTAAGAAATTGTCGTGGGCACCAGCCCGGAAAGTGGGAGACCCGGGTTCGATTTTCGACTTAGGCAGACTTCTTCATTTCTTCATCTTAATTCAAGCATATGAACTATGCGTTTCTTGCCGTTTATCTACAGGCTCTTTAAAGTATGCGATCTCAGAGACATTTTGGAAGTTTTGTTATTACGGTTTTGAGAGCAAAATCTATTTCCCAATGCTTCTCCGAATGGAAGTTAATGTATGATTGACAATTCACCAAGAAGCTGTTGAAATAAGTTACGTCAAGGTAAGGAGTTAAAAAAAGTAGGAAATATTTCCAGTAGTTTCTTAGTGTTAAGAGGTTTCGTACCATTAGCGTAAACGCGACGAGTCTGGGAGATATTTTAGAGGGTAGTAAATGTTCATCTCACGTCGAGAAATGTCATCAAAAACATAGGAATATGCGTAAGTAAGGGTGCAGGATGCATTATCTATAGAATGCTTTTCGTATGCTTATATATTAGAAAGCTTTTGATACGGAGTGAATTGAAAGAAAAGAGAGAAGGCACCCTATTCAGTATAAATACTAACCCTTCACGTATATAAGAAATTATGCAAATGACGGTCTACATTTTTGTTAATTTGATAAAACGTTTTCCATTGGAAGTAAAATTCAATTCCTTAAATATTCATAACAGTAAAATTTCCGCTATTAATTCGATTCAATCTGATTTGATTTAATTTAAAGTATAGACAATGTTGACATAAACTGAGATTTTTCATAAATTATTCACCGTTTTCATCAGAAAATATTTTGATAATGCTATTTTGGTGGCTAATTACCTTCAGTCCGTTGCGAACAGGAAATTATCTCGGAGTAATATACCACAAGGAAAAGGGTAAAGGTGACTTTACACGTTATGACGTGGATGCAGTCAAAACCTCAAGGAAAAATGGACATGAAAAAAGTTGAGGCATGTTGAGTTGAGTATACCGATATGAGAATGTTCTGGCTTGATAAATTATTTGAATAAAGCATCTGCCTGGAAAGTGGAAGATTCCAGGTTCGTGTCTTGGTCCAGTCAGACTTTTTTTATATCTGTTTTTCTATGGATAAGTGATAAAAGTAAATTTCTCAGACACGACGAATTTTCTGCTCTTCGGAGGAAAGAATAATTATGGAATTAATTACCCAATAATAATCATGGAATCACCAATTACTTTTGCCAATGATGATGCACGTCCGTTTTTAGTTCATGGCCTCCGTTTCCCTTCAAGGGAAACTTTCTTGCCCCTTCCTCTGTACTTTTTGATGAAATAGTTCGCTTATTTACAAAGATACATACAATCATCTTTATTAGGTAAAATTGGGACTAGAAAGTCCAATACTCCATTTAACCCTTGTCCAAATAAAGTACAAATGCAATAATATAACTTATTAAACTACAACTTATATAAGTTTTAAACGAGCTCATTAGTAATAAAAGTAAAAGCTGGAAAGAAAGAATGGTTTTGTTGAGGAAAAAGTCGTAACTCTTTTAATCACAGAAAAGAATGTTTTCACTGCAGGAAAACACCTGAAGAGAAGTCAGATGTGAAAAATCTGCAAAAATTATTTCAATTTGCTCTTTTATTTTTAATTCAAAATAGAATCTAACCAAACCACCTTTACCTAAAGTACCACATGTGGAAATTAAATATTGCAAGGAAGCTGCTATCTCGGGGATCTCCAAAGTTACATATTGATAATTGTTGATAACGAGAGCAGAAGCAAAGTTCATTGATTGGTTAAATCTTATTGATGGAACGAATGAGCGCAGATGGTACCTCAGGAGAACAGATGAACAGAGGAGAAGGAGAGCGAAAATAACCATATAGAGGAGAATAATAAGCAATGCTGGATGGGAATGAATGAGTTGGGGGAGTATTGTACCTCAATCATTCATTTACAGACGCGAGACTTGTGAATAGTGAATAGGAAATCATTGTGTATTTCTTAAAGTCGAGATGCATTTTTATAGTTCATATTTGTCAGAAAGATGTAAATGAACTCGGTTATGCATTGATGTCAAGGGAAAATTAATCACTCGAGGTATTTATAAAGCTGTGAGTAAGTACTTTTCCTTCAAACGAAATATGCGAGGGACGAGGCCTTACGTATGATTAATGCGGTATTAAGTACTTCCTCTATACATGATGGTGTTCGAGCTTTGAAAAACGCCATTCTTAGTTCTTTGGAAATCAATGTCTCTCTACATATTAGAATAAGAGAATAGTTTATTTTACTAGTTGAGAATCGCCCATTTGCTAGAGTAAAAAGATATACATAATGTTAAGAGTAAAAGTAGTATCTATCAGATTCCATTTAGAGGGCATCTGAATTTAGCATAATTTTCAGTTATTAGGTATCATTTTATTACTTAGATGTATGATGCCGGGTGTAATAAAAATCTCAGTAAATCCATCTCTGTTTTTCAGAAAATATCCGAAGAATTGGGAAATTTTTTAAAAATTTGGAAAATTTCACCAAAGGAAAATATTAGGTTATGAAAACGATTCACTTACTTAATGTACAATTTTTTGTTGTAATTAGAATATACTAAGGGAGATAGAATTTTACAAAAAGGCCTTTCATATGGTACCAGCAGTTGTATTGAATTTTTAAAATATAACTACACGTAAGATAATACACTACCACATTGTCTGATAATAATGGCTGACCATTAGAATATCTTCTTTTTTTGCATGCATTTCCTATCCCTGTATACATGTTGTCTACAGAGTTTCTTAACGCTTTTCATTCCAACTCATATTTGCATCATTCATTCACATTTTTTCTGTTCTTATTTTAATGCTGACATAAATATGAACCGTTCTTTCGCACAAATCGAACAAAGGAAGAGTTTTCTGATACACATAAAGAATTATATTGTCGCTGAAGATGTTTCATCGAAGCTAAACGTTTCGGATTCATTTCTGCTTTTTTTGGCATTTCCCCAATCCCATGCAGAATTCTGTTACTCATCGCATATTATGGAAGTATATGCTCGGGAATCAAAGAGCGTAGAGATTCACATAGCCAGCATACAACGTTTAGAAGCGTCGGTTGTGTTCGTTGATTTTTTCCCGGGAAAGCACGAGACAATTAATAAAAGCCATCACTTATCCTGCATCACAAGGAGGAACAAGGGCCGAGGAAAATTCTTTCGTCCGTTCACAATTTAAGTAATGGTCTCTCGTTCCACATGTTTTTGCGAAGGACTCAGAATGAGGACATTGTGGTCCTCTGTTTACGACGGACGTGAGGAAAAGCGTCGTTTTTTCATAAAAATTGATCGAGCGAAGAGAGATAGAGGAATAGGTAGAAAGGCTGTCGCCGGAAGAATTGACGAGAGAGAGAGAGAGAGAGAGAGAGAGAGAGTTGGTATCTCCGTTGAAAGGGAAGATGAAGGGGTGATCTTGAGGGGGTTGCATTCTGGGGAGTGGCATACAGTACAGCGGAGAGAATGTCTTTGGGATCATTTTTCAAAACGTGTTACGCTCTCCTTTCCATTTTGATTGGTCGTCCAGGCGGAAGGAGACATGGGGAGGAGGAGTGAAGCAGGGATGCCAACTCTCCTACTTTCCACGAGGATCTCCCGGGATAAAAGGACTAGATATAGCATTTTCCGGACCACTGGTCTGAAGGGCTTTCCTTACATTCAACATAGAGTGCGAGAGTTTTGAAATAGATGTTTTAGGCTTATATAAGAAGGAGGTAAACCATCTCTCTTACGAGTCTAATGTTATTACGCATTATTTTCCATTAAAGATCCGTTATGTTGTACGCATATTCCGTTCTCATTTGCCGTCACTGTGGCGTTTCAGGTGCGTTCCATTGCCATTTTCATTCGTCGGTTTGTTACATAGTCTGCGTTAAGTTATAGATTATATTTTTGTGATGTCTTAATGACAAGGAGTTGTTACATCAATGTTGAATCTACGTGACGAAGAGACTGTTTTATAAAATTGGGACCATTAGGGAATTGTCCTAAGTAGAAAATTTTAATATCTAGGCGTACAAAAATTGTTTTTATTTCTTATTCGGATTAATACAATTAAGAGGCTTTGGAGCGTTAACTTTTGGAATAAATATTTCGGTGACGCGTCATATCGGTGTAGGTCAAATGCGGAGATCTTATACTCTACATAAGGTCCTGGTGGACTCTATAAAGGGCAAAAATGATGGAATGGATACCCTCTTGTCAAGTCTATAAAGATATCTTTAATGAGTGCGAATAAATTTGGAACTCAGTTTTGTACCCATGCTTATATAGATCGATGGAAATGCTGGAGCAGAAGGTACTAAAAGCATTGCAACTATTGCTTCCACATTCTTAAAGTAAAATGAAGCAGATACTGAAGGAATGCAGAAAAAAAGCGCTTCCAGCATTTCTCTGTTGCGCAGTAATTTTGAGCCATAAAAATATTCATGTCTTCATTTTAGCATTAGTGAATACTAAAAGCTCAAGGAGTTTTCTTCAGCACCGCAATAAAAACGGTGTGTACATTCTTCATTGAATAAATAAATAATTAATCGGTCAATAAAATGTAATAGGAATGAAGGGTACAGAAAGTCTATTTTTCAGAAATGACTATTTTTCTAGGAGAAGCAACTAAGAAAATTTGGATAGTTAACCGATTGTAACACAATTATGTAGCTTTTGTGTGTCTGAATCGTATTTTAGCGCTTAGCCTATTTCCAGAGCTAAATGTTTAGTGTGAGATAAAAATTTGATTACCACTGGTTAAATCAACACACATTTCTATATCTTAGAAAGTCCATAAATTCTTAGGAGGAGGAGTTGCAGTAAGGTCCAATCGTTTAAAAAAAAATTAGCTATGCAGCTTTAATTTCTAGCTTTCTTTCCTAGAATTAGGATAGTGGGATCACTTTTATAGGTAGTGATACCCTAGTGTGAAATAAATACACTAGTTTAAATAAAGGGGTAAGACAAAAATATAATACAGTAACCTTTACCGGGCTGTTTAGGAAAAAATGTACTCTCTGTCAGTAAAAAGCCCATATATCTGTCCTCTTGGAATAAATTTTTCGGCAGTTGGCCATCCTGAGAGAGCGAGTTCAGGAGTAAGGGAAAGGGGAATGGAAGATTCGGACAATGATAGAGAGAGAAAGAGAGAAGATATAGCAGTAAACAAGGGATCGGTCTGATCGTGGAAGATTGATTACCTCTGGTGCTTTGGTGTTTCCTTGGTGCTGGTGACATTCATGATCTTGACGTGCTGTGTTGAGGATCCGAGCGTCATTCTCCTTCTCAAAGGAGAAGCGCTGGTTACATCCTTTCTGCTTCGCCCATGTTAAAAACTCCCCTTCCCTCCGTAGGGGGGCATTGAATCCGCGGGATAACAGCCACGGTGGCCGCGTCCTGAGGAATCTCATCGCCCTCCTTTCAGCACTCAATACTTCCCATTCCCCGTATTAGATACGCTCCATTTGAATGGGAGCCGTCGCCAATGACATCAGTCCGTGAAGAAAACAAACTAAAAACGCGGTGCGTGAAAATGTCTTTCTTTCTTTTCCGGTTCGCTTTGTAGTCACTGGAAATATTAGGAGCTCACGTGGAGTTTTTTCGTAACGACTGTTTCGGAGTGAATATTGCTTTACAGTGTTTCGGATAGGTGTACCGACCCGATGAATAGTAGAAACAATTTTATGAGAAAAGTGTTGTAAGGCGATGTACAGCTATCGTTTACCTATGTAAATAGTATGTTTTTAGTAGGTAATAAATGCAATGTTTACAAAATACAGTAGGACCTTGGATAACGACAGTAATCCGTTCCAAGATTTTGAAAAGACAAGTATTTTGAAAACTTAAACTTTTGGCTTTTAAATCGCTCCAATAGTTTATTAAGGTGAAATTTACGTAGTTGAATTATGTTTTCCTATCGAACATTCAAAAATGGCTTGCATGTAGATCCCGTTTCCTCACCCTAAACTTATTCCCTTTTTAGGGTTCGAACCCGTGAATCGAGAGGCGGAACTCTCTTAACTGGTTAAATGCGGATGAAAAGGGCCGATTCTTATTTCTCCGACAACTTAAATTACATCTACTTAATAATGGCTGCAGATTATCTTGAATCTTCTTTCACCTCCTCTTATCCCTTGAAAATCCCCATTTTCCACATTCCCTTCTGTTACCCCCCCTTTTGCTATCTTACGCCCCCCCAAATACTCTTCGGAGCGAACAACAGCGGAAGCTCAGCGGGCAAAATGAGAACCTTTGTGAAATGGCCGAAAGCTGGCGGATGGAGTGGGGAGGATGATGTTTGTTGGAAGGGAAAGAAATGGAGTGAGATGAGGAGGGGCGGAAAAATAAGATAGGGAATAGAGAATTCAGGAAAGAATGAAGAAAAGGAGAGGAAAATGAAAGGGGAAAGGAAGAGGAAGGGGAAAGGGAGAAACAAAAGATGGAAGTGACATTGAAAGATTGGGTAAGGAAATAGGGAAGGGAAAGGGTGCGGTAGTGGGACGGACGCAATGAATTACGAAACTTTGCTTGACATTGAAAGATATTATCTGTTTAAAATTATTAATGAAAATAAACTAGATTTTTAGATAAAACGTTCATTTTTAGCCAATAATTAAGTCGTATTTATTTTACCGTCTCACGTCTGGATTAGGAAAATATTTCGCTACAGCACATCCTATATTTCAACTTGAGTGTTTACGGAAATAATGATTGATGATTAACTTTGACAGTGATCATAGAGTTAAACACCAATTACCTCTACTTTATCATTTTAAATGGTTTCGAAATATTCATACAGAGTTAAATGATGACTCAGTAGTTAAAAAGCATAGGAAAATGAATTTATCAGGATGAAAAATTAAAGAGACTTTATTATACCGGATAAACTTTGAATCCCCAAGTACTATTGAAATGAGGTGCATAAAATTTTATCAATTTAATGGTAGGAGAACCGAGGTAAATGTATTATTTGGAAATAACGAAGACAATTATGTGATAAGACACATTGGTGGCTACATTTTGTCCCAAACTGGAAAAGAAACCAATATCAGAAGAAATGTTTTAGAATTTTACAAAAGAACCTCAGGGAAAGAAACGTAATTTTTACCAAGGTGCTACGTTTTCTTGTAAATAGTGTAAATTGAATCAAATAAACTATGATCTAGTATACCGCTTCATTTTCAGTTTCCAAGAAAGACAAGAATACATGTATTGTGTTGTTTAAAGGCAAACACACGAGCATTTCTTCATCAAACTTGAAAACGAAATATCTTTTAAACATTAGCTTAGTCCTTTTAGCTTGACCTTAGTCCGATGTATTACCGAAGAATCAGATAATTTTTATCTAATGCAGTGTAGTAAATATTTACTCTCCAAGAAAATGCTTGTTAACAGTTAACTACTGCGAAGGGTGTTCTGATTTTCACATTGTTTCGCAACATATCGCCTAATTCAACGAAAAATGTGCGTGCAGTATATTTGCACATATTAGTTGTACCAACAGACAATACCAACATCAGCTGTACATGACATATAGGATAGTAAAATCTATTGACTCAGGCTTCACTCAGTGGAATTCCATTATATAGGAAATATTATTTTAAATGAAAACATGTTAGCAGATTCACTTCAACAACTAAAAGTCTTTTTAAAACACTCACAGTTAAATAAAATAATTACTTTCGCAGCATATCATTAAAAAAAATAAAATGTTTGTGTCTTTTGAATAGCTTTTAACTGTGGAAGTGTATCTGTTTATGAATTTTTATTTGAAGGGTTAAAATATTTCCTATAGAACAGTTTTACATGTCCTTTTTCGCGGAATTTGTTCATGAATTACATATGTGTAATCAGTTCACAGATGCCGAGTAAGAAATCCATCAAACATATGTATCCTCGTAGTGAAATTAATTTAGTATTAAGTGAAGTATAATTGTAAACATAGATATATACACATTTAAGTGAATGTATAATATATGTAAGGCAGAGGACAAGGTATTTACCTTGTGAATTGAGGTGCGCGCCTTAAAACCAAAGAATGTGAAAAATAGCGACATGACTGGGGATGGAACTAAGGTCTCCCCTTTTAAGTGCTTCATAATTTAGAATGACTGCCCGGAAAGTGGAAGACCTAGTTTCGAGTCCCTATCATATTCCCTATTTTCACATCTGTTTATCTTTAGATGGTTATAGATATTATAATTAGGTTACGGAAATGTAAAGGATCTCCGGGGAAAGGAGGAAGAAAAGAAAGAAGTGGAAAATACAAGAGGAACAAGGAAAAGAGCTCTACATAAATGCGAAGGAAAGAGAATAATGACTGGCTACAAAGATAAATGTAATGAGAAAGGAGAAATGCATCAGGATAAAGAAAGAGAATCAAATAAAAGAAGCGGAGTGAGGTGAAGAAGAGGGTGAGACGGGTTGCTTTTTCGGGGAAGTTATGACGAGGCAGTGCAGAGAGAAAAGGTGGACGAGGAGCGAAAGAAAGGAAGAGGATTTGAGCGGAGGAAAAGGGAGACGAAGGATCGGAAGGAGTGGGTGAAAGAGGAAAGAATGACTCTTTATTTTGAAAATGATTGCATTGAAAAGAGCCTGCTTTAGTCTGAATGAGCACGTGGGGGAAATGTAGGGACACACAGAACGGCGCCTGCTTCAATGGAACTAACCGTGCAGAAAATGATTTTCGACGATCGGACGACGAGCACAGAAAATACGCTGTGTATCGCCGATGGAAGTTTTGAATACGAATAGAAGTCAAAGGAAATTATTTAGAGTTTTCGCGCCGTGATGAGGCGACTTATGAACGTTAGGAGTTTCTTAAAAAGTTTAGGTGAAATGATACAGTGTTCGGGAATTTAACTGGGTAGAGGAGAATCAAATTCGGAAATTGATGCTGTAGTTTCCCTCAGATGATACAAGCATTTACGAGCTTTTATTTGTAACGTATGTTAATGCAGAATGAGGAAGGTTACAGCACTCATGACATGACTAGGACCCAGGTCAGCATTCCAGTTAACATTCCCTAAACAGTGAAAACCTCCTAAAACTTTACCTCAATCCTTAGTTTTCTGGTAATAATTTAGTAATGGTTCTATATAGTTATATTATGTAATTTATTTCAATTTTCAAGTTTATGAGCCCTCCGGATATCCAAGTGAATTGCGCTTACGCCTTCGAGAAAGCGGTACCGGGTTCGATTCCCGGGGAGGCCGGAAGTAGCGGGTCCGGTCCCAGAAATGCAAACACTGCCAGAGTAAATTCCCCCAAACTAGACCCTATCCCTCAAAGGGATGCTGCGTTACGACTTTAATTTTTGATTATCAACGTTGTTCTTCATAATAATGTCACCTGCCGAATTTTAGGCGAAGAAAAAAATCTAATAGTACTTTTAAGTATTAGTTGCTACACGCAGCAAAACTTCAAAAGTTCTATAGTGTTCGATATAATTATTGCCTTGTGGTGAATAATATTTATATGTATGGTATGAAAAGGGTTATTCTATTCAGCCGATTTCTGTTGTGTTAAATAATTCCTGATAAGAAATTCCGAAACCTAATACAGAGGTCCCGTAGTTAACGACGGCCTTAAGTAACGACGAACGGCTGTGATCAGAAAATGTCTCGGGTAACGACGCATGCTTTGGATTACGACGCCTGGTTTCAGTAGAGAATGGAAATGAAATTTCGCTTAATTACATGTAGATATGCTTTAACAGCATACTGAATTCTGGTTTGTATTAATGCGCTGACAATTTCCCGTAGCAACACGAACTCCCTTTCATATTAGTTTGTAAACCAATAGAAATATTATCACCAAGTGATGTAAGTACAGAACTGTTGGATGACATTCACATTAAATGGATGGCTGTTTTTTAGCATGATAACATTATTGTTTATGACTGAAGATAAGCCTTGACTTATTAAATAACCTTCATAAACAGACATTTCTTTCCTAGCCTTCTTAAAAAAGGAAGTGATTGTGGAGGCATTTTATTTCGGATATTTATTACAAAGATTCGTGATACCGTTTCGTACACCACTTGTATTGGTATATCCATTGATAAGGAGAATGCTCTTCAAAAATCCGTAACTAATTATTCAGAGTCGTAGCCGCCTTCGAAATTAAAACCTGATTAATGAATGAAGGCATTGCGATTTATGAATTTTACGGCGGGAGATACTTCTCAAAGCTTGAGAAAAGAAATCTGTAATCATTCTCCGTGAAGTAAAAAGGGCTCGTACTCTGAAATTTCCTGCGGGTGATGTTTTTATATATTTAAAAAAATGAGTATCCTTTGGTTATGAATAATAATAAACTGATTCATAAACTTCGTCTTCAATTTCAACATATGGAATGAGGAAATTGCGATTCATCGAAATTTCAAATCAGGAAATCATTCTCGAAATTCAAAGGAGAGAACGTTATTTTGCGATTATCTTTGGTTGCTGAGCAAAAGCGCTTTTGGTGTGATATTAAACTCAGAGGACAGTGGTTTATTCCTCACATACTTTTAAAATAAACATCCTTTTGCGTCTCAGAATAATGAAGCGATTCAGAAGTTTCGTTTCCAACGTCGGCGTATCGAACGAGAAAATCGCGATTTATCAGAATTCCAACGCGGAGAAACTTTTGCCGCAACGCGATGGAAACGAGGAAAAATATCCGGAGAGAAAAATCCAAAGCGTAGTTATTCCAGTTATCGAGATCCAAGTTTTTTTCCTCCGCGTCCTCAAAAATAACGACGGAGAAGACGTGAATCGAATCGGAACGTCCGTGAGTATCCGTGTCGATCCGTCACAGCTTCCGCTCGCACCTCTAATCTAGCATTTTCTATTTTTCCCAGTAACAAGCACTTGTCAAGATGAATAGCCCTCGCTCCTACCTGACACCTACGTACATAGCTGTGTGTTTCCTTCACGCGTCCGTTTATTAAAACTCTCCAGAGAGGAAGGGAACGGAACACGGGCGTCGTGAATAGGGAGAATTCGTTTTTTTGCTGATGAAACACGCAGATTCTTTGAAAAGTAGAGCAGAGAGTCCCATTTAATATTACGGAATGCTTTAACACGCTGGGATGTATAGCGGTTGAAGCAAGATCGGAGTAAAGGAGGGAGTGGAACAATCGAATCCGCGGGACTGGAAAATTCCAAGGGGGGCGGAGAGGGGAGGGGGCGGAGGAAGGTGGCGAAGTTTGTGGATCGGAAAAGGATTTTTAGACGCCATGCTGGAAGGGAACAAAGATGCATTGAGTGGACCGGTGTAGGAGGAGTTAGAACAATGGCGGAAAATGGCTGATTTGAAGGGAAGGTGTGGCTATGATAAAAATAATGGATGAAGAGGGATTGGATGAAACAAAGGAGGTTTCTAAGCTAAATATGGAGAATGGAATAAAGAATGAGGAAGAAAGAAGCAGTTTGAGATATATAGGAGTAGGACAGTGTGCAAATCTATGGCAACAAGAGAAAGCAAGGAAAAAAAATTAGATTTCAATTTTTGTTGAGATATGCTTATTCAAACACTCTTCCAATAATTCAGGGAAACTTTTAGGGAACTTAATTAAATTAATTCTGAAATACCCCTTAACTTAGTGGATATTTTGCGCCAAATATGTACGTATAGTAAAAGTCTGAGGAATTGGAAAAGGGTTTTGATTCTCTTACTTATGAACGTTAGGAGTTTCTTAAAAAGTTTAGGTGAAATGATACAGGGTTCGGGAATTTAACTGGGTAGAGGAGAATCAAATTCGGGAATTGATGCTGTAGTTTCCCTCAGATGATACAAGCATTTACGAGCTTTTATTTGTATCGTATGTTAATGCAGAATGAGGAAGGTTACAGCACTCATGACATGACTAGGACCCAGGTCAGCATTCCAGTTAACATTCCCTAAACAGTGAAAACNTATGCTTATTCAAACACTCTTCCAATAATTCAGGGAAACTTTTAGGGAACTTAATTAAATTAATTCTGAAATACCCCTTAACTTAGTGGATATTTTGCGCCAAATATGTACGTATAGTAAAAGTCTGAGGAATTGGAAAAGGGTTTTGATTCTCTTGATTGAGGTGAAAATAGGAAAGGCCAGAAGAATGTTAATGAAATTAAAATATCATAAGAGCGTATCTATAATAAATTCAAAATCAAGAAATTGAATAATGATTTAATCAAATCACTTTCAGGTGTGGTCCATTACAGTCAACCATCAATCCTCTAGAATGTATCAACATTTACAAGTTTCTCAACGTCAGGTGAGTTTTTATTTAACTTCCTCCTAATTTATCCTTTCCTAATAATAACTTTTTTATTTATCTTCCTACCTAATTAATTTTTGTGAAACGTCCGGTAATTATAATAGAAAAATTCCACAGAATAATTTGATAGATATTATATCGATAAGAAGAGCAGCTCATCTCTACATTAAGTATATATTTAATACACACAAATTACAATTACGTTTATCTTTGATGGTTATCTACATAAAAAGAATGACAAATCTTAAACTCAAATAAAAGAGTGAATTTGATACAAACATATCCTTAAAATTACGTTTGGCGATTCCAAAAAATATTGAAAGAATGTGTTTGCTACATTTTATATGTTATAATATATGTTTGCTACATTTCGATTGTGTCAAGTTCAAAGATAAGTATTTCATTAAGTTTTTAAAGTTGTTGAGGGGAATAAATTCGGAGCAGTTGTTTTCCTTTTTAAGATCTGCTTAATGTAGCCTTATCTTGTTTGATTTTAGAATACGTAAAGATATATATTAAAAAAGAATTTGAAAGCCATAATTTTATAAATCAATCGTATGCCACAGGCGGGCCAAAGGAAAGTTTTAAATAATGTAATGAGAAATATTTGATAAAACTTAGAAATCTGTGATTGACATGTAATGTTTCAATCACAAGCTACATTTATTGAAATCTTGACATCAAGCCCATACATTATAAATATATAGTTCAGCTTCATTCACTTACTCTTAATTCAAGTGAGATTATATGAAATCGAAATTTAGAGCGGAATAAATATCGGTATACGGTAACGATTCGGGTTTAAGAATTTTATTTTTCAGGTTAGGTTCTGTTTTCACTACGGTAAAAATAACGGCTATATTTTGGTTTCGTTTTTCCGTTTGGTTCCGGTCCGATTCTTCGAATGAAAACAGTTACGATTGTTTAATTTTCAATATTTCGACGTATAATATTCTTACCAATCCTTAATATTTTGTCTATGTCTATGACGGTACCCTGCAAACCACCTTTCGGTGGGTGCCAGGGGGTTTATGCTCCATGACTCTACTTCCCTAATAGATTACTTTTGCGCATCCTTCTAGGAAAAAATGAATTCTTGAATCGATTCGTTCTAGCATCTATTTCCCTGATGTTTCTTGCATTCTCAGAACGGCCTATGTAACTTGGTGGACACATTATATTGGCTACATTATCGGTGAACGTGCTTCTCTGAAATTATTTAGTAAATTTATCCTCTGTTGAAATCTTCTATCTTCTAAAGACTCCCATTTTGCGTCCTGAAGCATTTGAGTAACGCTCACTGAATGGTCGTAGCAGTACTTCACAAAACGTATATTATTGAGAAAATTTAAAGTTTAAAATTTCTATTCTATTTATTCAAATATATAATATATTTAGACTGAGATGGGCATCTCTTAATTTTTCATTATAATGCTTTCTTGTAGGCCCTCAATTTTGTTTTCGTCCTTCTCTTACGAGGGGAAGAACTCTTATAGTCTGAACTTTTCGCCTTGTAGCGCATTTACCGGCCACGGTGGCGAAGTGGTTAGCATGGTATCGCTCTAACCTCAAGGTCCCGGGTTCGAATCCCGGCAAGTCGAATTTTCCTGTTAGGGAATTGTTGTGTGTGTTCGTCCGTTGTTACTATTAACGTCTCTCCCGTTGTTTTCTATAAATAGATGTTTGTGAGGGCACCGGTGATTGAATTTATAAAATGGATATGCATAATGGATACTAGAAAATAATCTTCGAACGATACCATAACGATGCCATGTTATAGGCGAAGGGACGCGTGTGAAGCGGTGGAGAGATGCCAGAAAGATCGGAGAGAGAAGGAGGGACGAGATGCGTTGAAAAGGAGCCGAAAGCAAGAGAAGCGTAAAAAGGGAAGGAATGCATGTAATACCGAACCAAACGCGAGACGAATGAACATTTCAAAATACTTCCACGGAAACAATCTCGGACTCCCGCGGAAACCAGGCATTTCGAATCCACTTCACTCACCTAAGTCTTAAAAAATGAAAATTTCCATTACGGCCTGTAGGTGTCGCGTCGGTAAAACAAGTGAAGGATGAAAACCCCGTGAGGGGAATTAGGGGGGCGTCTTTCTTTTGAAAAAAAGATGATGTGAGAGGTGTGGGAAGAGAGGCTCGAAAACCCCAGGCGTAGAATGAGTAAGCTCCTTTTCCTCCGCTTCTCTTGTGTTTCGAACTAAAAGAGTCTTTTCTATCATTCTGCGGTCTTCTATGTTCCAATTCCCCTTCCCACCGGCGTTCCCTGAGGACACCTCACCGCGGCGGTGGGCTCTCATTTTGGGACCCCCCAATGCGCCCCCTCACACGAATACGTATAAATTCGGAAGTGGCTTTCTCTTTGTAAGCCTAGATCGTGCACAAAAGTATCCAATCCCGTTCATAAAAGAATGGATTCGGGAGCGTTTTCTTCTGTCTGCGAAATAGAGGAAGGATAGGTTTCTTAGCTATTCACTATTGTGCGCCTGTGTACCTTCGTAAATGTGTCTCTATGAACAGCACCTGTTTTCGGTGCCGCTCTGGGCGAATTTTGTCGCGGGGATCAGGAGATGACCACTACTGCCAGGTGTTTTTCTTCATGGCTAAAATAGGCCGCTATGCATGCCGATGATAAATGCGATTGTTCATTTTTGAATAACTCATTGGTGTTCGATGACAAACAATAAATATGGGAGTTGTTAGGAAAGAAAGTGTCGCTATAAATGCAAAAGAACAAATTATCGTTATGAGTAGGCCTTAAAACTGTCTGTTTGACTTCGGTGATTCTGTCAGTCTTAGCTCATTCGAATTTCCCTTAGAAGGATTCGTTCAAGTATTCATTGCGGTACAAAATTTAGTTTCTGTAGTAATATTAAAGATTAAAATTTAAAAATATATATGCAATGTATTTTTACATGTTTGACTATTATTGTAGTCTTAATTTTTAAGGTGCTTCGACAGCTAATTTAATTTCGCACGTGTTCTCCTATCGAGAATCGAACCCGGTACCACTTTCACCATTGCCGAACGCGTTACCTATTTGGCTATCCTCAGATTCTTCTCCTGCACATTTACTGTATGAACTACTTTTATTTAGTACTTATTCATAGAGTAATTTTCATTTTTCATTTGTAGGCAAAACAAATTTTGATTAGCAGATCTTTGTTGTCAAGTATGATAAGATGATTATTAATATGTGCATCGTTATAAAACATTGATATTTTGACATTGACATTTGCTTGATCATTGGAAGACTTGAAGTTAAATTACGGTCACCATCATCATCTTGATTTCCAGGCATGCTTTTAGACATGCTTCCTGTTTCGGCTTTACCACCGTAATCTCGATCTCCCAATGTTTATCTTCGTTAAATGCTTATACTCCAAAACCTTTCTGGGAATCGTTTCAAGAGGCATGCGCTCAACCCATTCTTTCTGTCTTTCCTTATAATTTGCTGCTATCTCTGTCTCTGGTTTTACTTTTAATTCCTACCTATGTCTTCATTGTTTATGTGTTCTAGACGTATGCAGCCCTTTACAGATCTTAGAAATTTTATCTCTGATGTTTCAATCTGTTGGTGGTCTCTTTTGCTAAGCGCTAAATTTCTGATCCATATTGTAATAAGGAATTGTTTTTTAAAATTTTATTTTCGTTTCCTCCACAATTTTTCCTTTTGAGGTTCTCCTTATGGTCCCACAAATTTATTGGTAATTTGTCGTTTTATTTAAAATGCCTTTGTTTTCAAAAGTGATGTCGCATCCAAGATATTTAAAATGTAATATTTTATCCAAGATATTATTTTTAGTCATTATCTTTGTTTGGATTGGGTACTTTCCTAGAAAGGCAATTGTGTTGGATTTTTGTACAGATATTTTTGTTATAGTCTGTAGATATTAGATTTAATTTATGTACAGCCAATTGTAAATGGTTTTCATTTCCTTGAATTATGACTAGGTCATCGGCGAACTGCACAATCCTTACAAATTCATTTTCTCCTATTTGTATTCATGGTGGTGTAACTTTCTTCCATTCTCGTTGACAGTCGTCTATGTATCAATTAAATAATTTGGGTGATAAGAACACCCTTCATTAGCCTAACAACTTTATTAATTATTATGTCCTGTGACAGGTTTTTTTCCGCTGTCAGTATCAGTTAAAATTTCCGTATTTTTATAATTATCTATTTATACGTATTTGAATGAGATGAATTTGCTATCCTCGATTTAACATATTGGACAAATTTTTTTTCAATGAATTCTGTCGATTTGTTTTGATAATCTATTGAAGGCTATTGAATTATGATAACATAGATTTACATGTTTAATATGTATCGGTACTTTTAGATCAAAATTTATTTACACTTATTGGACTTTTTTCAATGGATGCTGTTGACTGAGTTTTGATAATCTTTGAAGGCTGTTAAATTATGGTAACATAAATTTAAACGTTATATATGTATCGGTACTTTTCTTACTTTAGGTATAGATAAACATTTATTACCCAGCGGAAGTTTGATCAACACTATATAGGCTATTCATTTGCTCCATAAGCATTATTTTCGAATGAATAACGACTCTAGCGGTTTCTTTTACAGTTAGACTTGTAAAGGGTTTCCTTACTTATTCATACGGCGGAGAATGTTTACGTAACAAGAATAGGCCATTACACATGAAGAGGAAATGTGCAACAGAAGTGCGTCCGTTCCATTTACCTTCCAGCATTCAGCGCACCATCTCAAATGCACTCCATTCATTAAAATCACCGGAACAGATGATCAAAGTTCTCCGCTTAGCGGCTCGATCCCATACTGCGATTCGCTTTTGTCAATGGCCCCGTCAAACAATAGGGGCGGTGTCGTCGAGTACCAGCGCCATCTGTCCGAAGAGGGAGATGCTCATGCGATTGACCTCAAGTCAATTCCCCATCTTCTCAATCTTTCCCCGGCCCCTCACCGATCCAATGCACTAAAAACCCCCCTCGCATTCTCTCTATTCTTCCACTACGCGGCGCTGCTTCTCCTCCCCCGACATTTTCCTCTTTAATCGCGATTGCTTCGTTCTCTTTGGAAAAAGGGCGTGAGCTGTTTGCATGGACTTGTCACGTTTTGTTCCCGTCTATCTAAATCAGAGGAGAAAGGAGTGCTTATAGAAATTACGAAAGTGCTTCGCAGGGGTGGAAGAGAATGGCGTAGGACCTCGCTCGCGAGGGGTCGTTAACGCAAAATCACGCGTTTATGGATGACGAGAGGTGAATTGCGGCGTGAGACGGATTCTGTTGGGTGTGCACACGCGCACGAATGATGGCAGCTAATTCGTGGAAGTTCTTAAAGTGAGTTCGGAATTTAATGAGGAAATCTGCGCGAGTGAAGAAGTTATGAAAAGAGGGTTTTGGACGGATTTTTCAAGAGGATTTGAGTATGGGGATAAGAGCTCTAAAAGTTGTTCGCGCGGAGATTTGTGTTTTATGATTTCAATATTATACACATGAAAATACTTAAACTTCAATAGTAAAAAATGAATTTTCTTACCAAATGGGATGTAAACGCAGAAGCGCATCGTCTTCAGAAACGTAGTGCTATGTTCTTCTCTCTTTATCCAAATTTGTGTTAGTCAAATCGTGGCTCACGCCCGCTCAAATCAAGTGACAATTCATGATTGCATGTTCTACACGTTAGTATTAATTTTCTTGGCTATCGAGCGTATTTTAGAGCTGCGGATGTTTTCATATAACTGGTGAAGACAACCAAGGAAGTGACTCCCGTTTGTGAAATAGAGGAAAGGAATGTGTGCAAACCTTGAAGACTCTGATGTTTCTTAGCCAGACATAAATTATATCTCAGTAGAACAAAATTAATTTAAAATGAAAGTTTAGCTTTCCTTGCTTTTCTGTAAATCAAAGTTCGCAATATTTTTTTTTCAATACATGCATACTCCCTTCTTAAATTCGTGTTATGGACATTGAGATATGCTTACAGTTGAATTCTTGCACGATAAAAATATTTAAATTTTCTAACATATTACTACATTATGATATTGTATTAATCCCTTATTAAACTAATAATTGGTGTCCTGACTTTGAAAAATATTTCGGAATGCTTAAATTTTATCAAACATCTCTTTTTATCTGTTAATTTTACAAACGCTTACTTGATATTCTTGTACCTAGATACTCAATCACTGGTGTTTCATTTCCATCTTAGATACCTTGATCATTTTTTAATGCCACGGATATATGGTAATGCGGCTAATACTATTCCGGGTTAGCACATGCCTCTTGCCAGTAATGGAAAGACAGGTAGATAGAAAGAACTTTATTCGTCGAAGTTGTAAAGTCCCATCTTCCATTTAACCGATACAAATCTACATTAGTACCCTGCAAGCCGCCTTTCGGCGTGACACTGATACAAATATAGCAAAGATATTGAAATAAATAATAATATATTTAAATACATTAAAAATAAATTTTATACTTATGTGAAAACGAGAAATAATGCGTAGCTATAAATTATAGTTTTTATGGAGGACGCTGTAAGTTATTTGAGGACATCGTCTATATTGAGTTCTTTTTTTTCTGCAGCATTTAAATGCATTTGCCTAAAATAGAGCTCGTTATTTGCTTAACTGCGTGTCAGATTAAAGTCAGTAATTTTAGACTCATTCAGTAGCTATATATGATTGGATCTCCACACGCCGATACTTGTCGCACGATAATTAACAGCTCGAGTTAAATCACCGAGTAATTGCCCATCCTGCATTACGCGGCTCAACGACGTTACTAATCAGGCGCTTAACCATGCAGAGAAGTTAACGACCCATGTTTCTTCAGTTAAAAAGAATGAGGAGTGACATTTCATCAACCACGCATCCCTTCTCCTCAAACGACCAATAAATTTGATCAGATAACAATAATGTCACTCTCGAAGGCACTCTTTCGGAAAGCCACAGTCATTGGCCAAGGAGAGGGATAAGGAAACCTTGATGGCACATCCTCTGCTGGGGACAGGTGGAGCGATTCTTTCAGAGCAGACAGATTCATTGGGAATGAAAAGAAGCGAGATTTGCGTAAGGAAGAAAAGAAGACCTTTTTTCAGTTGGGATTTTAATGCGCGATTGGGGACGCAATGAGCGAAATTAGGGGGTGGAGTAGAGCGTGTGCGTGAGGCGTTTTGTATGGGGAGTGCGTCTTATTTGAGAGGGGTTTGTTGTTGTCGAGATAGAGAGGGAGTCCGATGATGGGATGGGGTGCAGGGGTAGGGGTTTGATTCGGAAGATGGGTGGGATGGGATTCAGAGTTACCAACCTCCTTAAATTCGTTCAAGTGCTGCTATCTTTGTAATAACTTTTTTCCGGCCGCGGTGGTGAAGTGGCTAGTGTGCTAATGCTTCAGTCCTGGTCCTGGTTCGAGTCCCGGCTAGTTGGATTTTCAATCCCGACTTATCGGGAATGATTGTTTGAGTTGACAGTAAAATAATAATAATTATTTAATTGGGTGTAATTGGAGTCTTTCTTTTTCCATTTAATATGTTAATATTATTATTAACATCATTAGGATCGCTGTGATAACAGTATCATCTTGCCTGTAAAGCAGCGACGGAACTAATTAATAGTAGTAATAATAAAATTATTCATCCAACGACTAAAAGAAGTATCTACAGGACAAGTCAGTTTCATTAATTACATTAGAGTTAGCTAACACTAATTAATTACTAATTACGTTAAAAATTACACACCTACTTTACATTTGTGATTACATCATAACAATATTTGCATCTAACAGTAAAGGCGCGCATAAAAGTGTCCATTGGCGAGATAATATTCATTTCATTTGCACCTAAATCTCTAAAGCCTGTAACGAATAAATCCGAGAGTTATCTCCTGGAATTTATCAATAATTTATTTGATTTAAGGGTTAAAAAAATCTTGGAAAGTTTTCTTACTTGTGGACATCATCAATCTATGTTTCTTCAGTTGAGGGTATGTATCCATCATATTAGAATTCTGATCAAATCAATGTAATTTAACTAAAATTAAAACAATGCAATATAACTTCAGTCTTTCAATTTATCTTCATGAGTACATACTATCCCAACTTGGAATATATTAACGGACATTCTTGAGACATCTGCATGCACAGCAGAAACCTGATCGGTATGCTTCCCATGTTTAGAAAAAACACAAAGTATACCTCAGAGAAAAGCAGTTACTTGTCACAATAATACATCTACAAGAATGATGTTAGTAGTTTCCAAAATATTTTGGTAATCAGAACTTTCAGTTGAGAAACTCTTGTCTTAATTATAAAAGTTCATAGCACTCGGATTAATCTCTAAAAAGCTTTATTGGATGGAAATGGACCACGTATCTATGTTTTTGCAATTTGATTTCCTCCCGAGAGGAGGTGCTATATTGCAGAATATATGTCGTATTGGTATTGACCTCTTTCATCTACTTTTTGAAGTAGGTAGCCTTTCCGGGTAGTAATCTGCAGTTAATAACCTATTTAATGTGGATTGATGCGAACAAGCAGGAATTTTATGGTATAAATATACGGAGGACTCAGAATGAAAGCTTTTAATAGAGAGACCAAAATAACCACCAAGAGCGTGTAGGAACGATTATAAATATCAAAAATAATTTTTTACTGTAATGTTCGATCTGGAATGTTATTTCTTGATTCTAACTTTCATTTTCACAAACGTATCTCCATCATTCTTTCCTTGTGCTCTTCCTTACGCCACTTACATTATTGCTGTATTTATTTGTCGGCTTCTTTCCTTTGAAATCCCTCTCAAATTTAATCATAATGTATGTTTACTAACAGCCTTTCCTTCTGCGAAAGGATTCTTTCAGCTTTCTGACCTTAGCATCAATTTTGGCTTGATACGTCTATACAATGTTGATGACTTGAGCATATTTTTATTATAATCACTGGTGCTTTATAAACATTCTGTTTGCCTTATCTACCAATATTTCCATATAATGGAAGTACTGAAATAATAATAGAGCATCAGTTAGTGCTGTACAAAAAGACAAGGATCGCGCATACACGACCACTTTTAAAATTCGGTCCTGAATTTATTTCTCCTTTAATTCAGATAGAATTTTTTCGCTTTCATTTCGAATTTATGTTGCGATTATCTCTGCGAAATAATAAATTTCAGTTCATAGTACTCAGCACTTTATAGATTTGTTTATCTTTACAGATGTTGATGCATATTTGAGGATGGTAACAGTTTCCTGGTTTTACAGCTACTAAGGAAGGAAAATCCGGTAGTAATTCATTGGAAGTTTTTCTAAATGGAGATTTTCTTGCTGCTTCCATAACCAACAAACCGCCTAGTAGGTATGCGCGGGTTTTTCACACCCCCCTTCTTTGTGGGTGTGTTTTACTGCTGTGGATACATTTTTTAAGGATATTATTTAGGTTTTGTACATCTAAAAATCCCTCTTAAGTTTTCTGATCTATTTCTATGTCCCTTTTTTTGTTTTCTTTAGGTAATATCTCCGGCTCCAGGTTAGATGAAAGTAGAGACTTTTTAGTATCAATTTTGCCTTAAATAAAGACCTTAATAATATGTAATCGTTATTATAAAGACCTTAATATATAATAATAAAGACTTGTAGAATTGTGGCAGGGGTTATGAACCCCGAGCGATCGACCTATTTCTTTTGCTTGTTTCTATTGCGAATCGTTTGTGTAAAGAATGAGATTTTAAGCGATTTGTCACTACGTCCATTTCTCTCGTATTACTCATTGTCAGATCGGTTGGAGTACCATTATACTAATTACTTCTTCCCCTGAAATACTTTCTCCGACTTTATTAAGCAATCGCAACCTAGCTTCTAATCTCCTTTCATTCGAGGTTTCTCAACATCCGCTCGCAGAAAGAAGGTCGTTTTGGAGCAGGAAAGGTATATATAGCACGCAAAAAACGCGCCCGTAAATAAGTTTGGCTCCTCGTAATTTTTCATCCGTACTCGGGGTAGGAATAATCTGATGCGGTTGGGAACCCTGTGGGTGGGAATGGGGAGGAAAAGGGGAAGACTGTTCCACAAAGGAGATCTCCAAATCGAAAGCATTCGAGCCGAGTCATGTTGGTATTGAGTGTGAGGGGGGAGGTTTGAAAGAGATTGCGAGGGGATGATGAGTCGGAAAGAGAAAAGAAAGGGGAGGGAAGAGGGGCTGAAAAGAGGACTGTTGTCTGCTTGGACACCCTACTCACAGATTGGGGAAACACCCGCTCATCTCTATCTTTCTCTCCATTATCCGCGCAGGATGATTCCCGGAGGAACGGGGGAATGCGGGAATAGAAACTCCGGTGGGGGAGGGAGCAGTTTTCGCCTCCCGCTATCTTTTACCACTCGCCGATAATTACGAAAAAAGCGGTCGATGATTCTTCGGCTCGTCTATGGAGGATTAACGTGAAGAAAGGCGGTCCTTTGTCGTCCATACATCTGTTGTGATGAGAGCGTCGGTGACACTCGCAGTTGGGGTTTGGGAAGACGGAGGTAATTCGGGCGATTCGTGGGATAGTTTTGGAAGAATTTCCATTTGGGTGGAGTGGACCGGAGATATATTCCTTCTGTCTCAGCCTTTCCTCATTAAGGTAAATGAGGAGCCTTTTACGGGCGTTTACTGTTTTAGTTCTCCCGAAGCCCATTGTAAAGGCATGATTAACTGCTTTGTGGAATAGATGTATGGATTTTCTGATGGCAGATAGAGATATACCGGAAATTGCCTACTTTCTGTAAGGTGGATGTAAATGCCGAAGCTGTGATAATGTTCAAAGACGATTTTCCTTTATGAATGCTGTTCTTTGTTGGAGAACTAGTGCCCATTTTTCTGAAATATTCGTCAGTGGTGATCTTTTGTATCATAATTTTTAATTGGCGATTCGTTTGAATTGTAGAAATGTTTCTCCGTTTTCATCATTGGCTGGAAATCGTCACATCGCAGTAGTTCGCTGAAAATGAGATGGAAATTAGAAAATTGGTGAATTGTATGATTCTTCCTCATCATTCTCGACCTATAAAGACTTGTGTTCGAAATTTTATTTTCCTTCGAATTGTTTCGATCCTAAAAATTACTTATCAGAACACAGTGTCTGCGTCTGCAAGAGCAAAGAAAGGATTTTTCAATTGCAGTACTTTTTCTGCTGAATACAGATATTTAATATTCAGAAGTTGGTATGAAAGATCTTGACCTAAGAAAGGCTTGTTTTCGGAACGGGAAGCATTTGCTAAATTTTCTTAATCCATGACAAGAGGATATTGAAAATTCATATTAATTAGTTAGTATTATTAGATATTTTAGTGATGAAATAGCATCTTCGAACATGGAGAATGATGCCTGGTAAGGAAGCAACATTTTCTCACGGCGTGCTGTTAAATCAAGAATAACAATCGTCTGCTCACCATCACCAGGAATTTCAAGGTTGGCCAGTAAGAAAAAAACAACACACATTTCTTCCTTTTGCAACCACGCTCGTTGTAGTAGTTAAGTGGTAAACCGATGAAATACTAATACGAATTATAGTTACCAATAATCCAGAATTTTCCATGGAGAAACGGACCTGAAGAAAAAGGCTGACGAGGCCGGGACTCGAACTCAGTTCTTCCAACTGCCAATTGGTTGCTCTATCTATTAGTCTCCAGAACGGCACGTATGAATATTTTGACCGGATGGCTTGATGGATAGAGCAACCAACCGACTCTTGGAAGACCCGGGATCGAGCCACGGTCCGGTCAGACTTCCCTCATGCCTGATTCTCCTTAAAAATGTTTCCTAGGTGCGCGCCTTTACATGCAAAGTCATCTTAACCGTTTTCCCAATCCTGACTGAATTACATAACCGGAAAGCATTCCGTATTCAAAATAGGACAGCGAGAAATTATTCCTTTTTAAAATATCAGTTTTTTTACATTAGAAGATTCAAATCGTGATTCGTGCGTGTATTTATTCCACGAAATTTCATGGTAAGGCCGATTTCCCTCGCATGCATTGAGTACGGGAGAATAACGAGCGACGGCATTCGGCAATATCTCCACGAGGGGCGCTGCAGGATGGGAGTACACTATCAGTAGAGCACACGATCTTTGAAGTCTTTTGGGGGAAATAAAAAATCCCTCTGTCAAAATTGGGAGAGGCGTTGGATAAAGAGATCACAGGTTTCCTTCACGAATAGTGCACGCTCCTCAAATCACGCCGTCATCCCAAGGAATCTCCTCCTTCCCCGTCCTCTCCCTTTCGGTGGCCATTACTCTGCCTTTTTCACGCCTCTCACTCCTCATCACTCACTCCTCTCACAGGTGCGAACACGGAATTCACTTCTTCATCCTAAACGTCCTTCTCGCCTCCTCCCAACTCCCACTCCAACTATTAACCGTTCTATTTCGCCATGTCTTTGTTTCCTCTGAGCTCACCTAGCATGAGTCGAGAATGTTCACGAATCCGTCTATTAATTCGAACCCATAAACCAACGTTTACCAGCGATTAAAATGATGGGCGATAACGTTTATTTTATCCCGTGATGGTTTTGTTTCCTACTGGTGATTTTAATGCTGGTATTAAACATATTACGGCTATTGAAGTTAAATCTGCAGTCATACCAACACGTATCATGTAAACTGGTAGTCATGAATCAATAACGCTCTGTAGATGATGATTTAGGTTACCGTTGGCTTTAATTAAGCAATAAAAACTTTTTCATGATATTTAACTAGACTTTTCTTGGTAGTAGCAGTATTGTTAAAAGTGCTACGACATCTAAGGTTAGGTTGCACGTGAGCCTTCACCGGGAATCGAATCCGGGATCGCTTTCACTGAAGTCGAACGCGTTGCCCACTTGGCTATCCGGAAGCCCTTAGACATTTCTCGTATTTAACAAGTATAGCTTTAAATCGCACAGATGTCTAGTCGACCTACATTTATTAACGAGCAATTCTTCATTGGTATACTTGATGTTGAAACCTCTAAAAACCATCAACAATGTTCTCTATTCTATTCTTTTTTTACTATCACAATCCGGGCATTTCATCTCATAAAAACCAGTTTTGTGAAATACGTTATGCTTATCTTTTGTGCTTCCGGATGAATTTCCATTATTAAGAAAGATAGTTTTCTGTTTCTCTGTTTCGAAATATTTACTAAGCCCTTTGTAAGATATCGATAATATTTTTGATGCATTTTGGAGTTTATCAACACCAATTGTTTTAACCACCAGTGGCTACTTCTGTTCTAATAATAGTCAGTATACTTTCGCATTCTCAAATGTATAATATCACGAAGCTGTTTTTATAAACTCTTTTTCGGGATCCTCGTTCGAAAGATCCAGGATCCTGGTCCTGAAAGTTTAACTGAAAGTAACTGAGATGTGTTTAGTCTTTTCTGAAGGGAACATGTCGTAAAACGATTCAGAAAAGGATGATTTTGGGGCAGTGCTCCTTACAGAATGGAAAGTTCCCTTATTGAAAATCAACAAAGTTACGTTAAAATAAACATTTTTAATCATCCGTCCTCCTTTTGTCCGCTATAGAACAATATCATTATCATTGAATTATCGTTTTTTTTACTACATTCGAATGCAAATCTCAATAGACAGGATATTTGAGCATATATTTACGATGTAAAGACATAATTTTGCTCTAAATTGACTCGTACTTCTCAGCAACGATCGAATCACCTAAAAATTTGATTACTTTTAATTAGTACGATTCAAAGAGTTATGTAGTTTTCTACTATAGTTTAATGGGGGAAATTGCATGGTTAAAAACGTTCATTGGTATTCAAGGAGATATATCTTTCTACACGGCAAAAGAGCTGTCGCTGGTGCATTTGACAAACTTATGCAAATAGTGAAGAAATGATTAACTTTAGGATATAAGTCTTGTTCCCTCCTCATCTTGAAGTTAAAATTTATGATGTAAATTCTAAGTAAATATTAAAGTTTAGTTAAAAGAATGACCAGACCTAAGGACGAAAGGAGACGAAAATGATTCTATCGAAGTTAAATTGTGTACGGGTGAGAATGACTTACAGAGTAACGTGATTAGTGTGGAGACAGAGTTGATGATAGTATTTGGTGTCAGTGTAGCAGTGAATTAATGAAATTCAACTGATATGAAAAGTGAAGCGTAGTCCCCACATTAAATATGTTACGAAAGAGAAAGAATAAGCGTAAGAAATGAAATAAAAAATAATTTCAGTAACAAGTGTCACCTGCATTCTAATGGTAAGACGTCATACGGGTTGAGGCTGACCTACTCCATTAAAAACAATCCGTCGACAGCGTAACTAGAATCACTTTAAAGCTACGTAGCAAAAGAAGTCTGATCGACATTGTAGCGCTTGATGATACATGTCCTCTCTATTAATTCCCTCTTCCTATCTGCATAAACATCTAAAGAGAAAAGCAAAATATTGAACGGCTACGTAGTCAGAGTAGCAGTTTGCCATGGACCTGAGAAAGTAAACGTATTGTTTGTCAAATCAATTTTTAGCTCTTATTCAGCGAAACAATCGCTTGTGATAGCAATTTTCACCCGAATGTCCACTCGCCTGCGTGACGATGAAGGAGAGACAAAAATATTGGGTAAGGCAAAGGGAGGCATGCGATTCTCATATTGAGGAAGGAGCCATTGCTGCGATAGGTCCTCGACCTTAGGACCGCTATAGGATAGGATTATGAGTAGCCGTTTTTAAGATTTAAAAGATGCATTATATTAATATGAGTATTCGAAAGCTACAACATAAAATTCGTGCGTGGTAAAATTGCATTTAGTGATAATATTTATGATTGACATGAAATGATGATGCTTCAAAGTGAGTTTGATTCACACTCACTGAAATTACCAATTATGAGTACTTTTACATTCGTATGAATGTACTCTCAAGAACTTTGGTATTTTCATAAAACGAGTTTTCTTGTCATTAATTGACTAGAATTAATAACGCACCATGTTTGCTATAATGTCAATATGGGTTTCGCAAAAAAAATTCAAAGTTTATATGCGCACTGCAGACAATTTCAGGCAAACAATGTCATCATCCGAAGTTATTTGTAATGATTTCAAAATAAAAATTAATTCTGAGTCATAAAAATAACGTTATGCGTATTCTATCAAAAATTTAAATTTTTATTGTAATTTACTCGTATTTGGTAAAATTATGGTTTCTTAGTTATCTGTTTTTATCTCACCACTTATATATGACGCGCATGCTCTTTCTCTTTCTTCTTTATTGTTCTTTTTCTATCAAACCTTTATCTCTGTTCCAACCTTAGCCACCGAACATGACGATTTCTTTTCGGAGCGGAGGGAATTGTCATTCCTTCCGCTTGTTGTTTTATTCTTAAGCCTCTTTTCAGCTCTATACTCCGAAAGTAATTCTTTCTCTCTCATTTCTCTTCTCAGCTTCTGTACTCCACATGAAATTCTCCATCGTCTCTTTCTTCGTCCTGCTCAATATTTACATATTTCTCTACTCCTTCCATTTGTCTTCATTCCCAATATTTCGTTTCTCTCTCCACCAGCAGTTTCCTTTTGAAGTCCAAGTTTCGGTCTATCAACTCACTCCTTTATCTAAACCACGAGTGCCGAAACGTTATACTAAGCCTTCTGGGCATCGCATACTTGGGATATGCGGACTTCAGTGCATATAATATATTTCAAAAACAATATATTTATCAAAAAACGGCTTTAATTAGCCTAATCTCTCTGTAAACCATTCCCTTTAATTAAATTAAGTAAAGGTAATTTGATCACCCTGAGTAATCGTAAAATAATGAAGGTACTCATAATTATTATGACTTTTTAACTTCATCATCACCGGTGTTCTACTACATTTTGTTAAGTTCAAAATTCCCTACTCCATAGACCTTTCTTTCATTTCTTGAGAGCTTATACGCACTTACTATTCACGCAATAAATTAATAAATAATATCTGTCCCATATGAATGTATGCAGTGCGTTAGATCTGGCCCTCCGTAGTTTTGGCCATTTAGATAAATGGCCAAATCTTCTAGCAATATTGCTCAGTAGTTGAGCCTTTTCTATTAATACTATTTTATAGAATAGTCCACAATTAATAGAGAGAATCTAGGAGATTATTTTCCTCTCTCTTTAATACATTTATGTCTAACTCTTTTATCTTCTTCTGAAGTTAAAACATCAGCTGCTTTTGGACATAAGTATTAAGAGCATTGGTAGATTACAGAAAAATTCCTAAAAGCAGTTGAATCTCTCTTGTAATCGTAGAACGAACTGTTATTTATATAAACGTCTTTGTTGTTTGTTGGACGTAAATCTTCGAATTTATTTTCCTTCAATCAGTATAGTTTTATTCTTTTCGCAACTTATCCTTCCAGGCTTTTTTCCTGTTATTTTTTGTTTTCAAGGCTAAATATTTCTCGTTCCCTTATTTACTTGTCCTACTCATAGGGACAAGTATCAATTTATATCTGTATCTTTAGAGTAGTATTAGATATTTTATTCTTGAAAATCAGCAATCAAGTCTTGCCATAACATTTGTTTCGCACGTAAATTTCAAAGAATTTTTATTTACGAGGAAGATAAAATCTTGTTATTATTTCTTAAATTCGTGCTTCTAATCTGACAATAATCGTAGCATGTGATTGGTAACTTCCACCACAGTAAAATCCTTCAAGATGGTTATTAATAAGATCTAGGTAGTCTTATTTTGTGATAGCCAAGCTAAATAGCAATAAAACCTCACAATTCAAATATAATTCAGTACAATGCTCTAGAGGAGCCTTAAAATTTTCGTTCACTCTTAACCTTATGAATAAATAATTGTTTTAGTTACAGTAGGATCACTAAAAATGTATTTCTGGGGTCCTAAAACCCCCCTTAGTATTTTAAGGATTAAAAGGTATTTATGACGGAGCTAAAGGGATTTTATATGTTGTTTGCTGTCAGAGGTCACGCAGTTATACATTTCTAATCATATACAAAAACCTTGTCCAATTCAAACTTCACCAACGAAAACTTGGTAATTTGATGTCAGTGGCGGATGTCTCTCAGCTAAGAATTAACTTCTTTTTGCCTATAGTTAGTTTTTTTGTGAAAAATGTTCCTTTTTTTGTAATGTAGCATGTACTTAGGCAACTATCTGCCCGTGAAATATTGTCTTTGAAATGAAAAAAGGTTTTAATGGAATCGGGATCTCAACTCACTTTCTAAAACCCAAATGGGAAACGGTGACTAAGCATCTTCTGACGTATTGACAGATTGTGGAATCGATTGAAGAAACCGATCGCCGATTTAGAAAGTTCTTGAATGCGCCCGCATGCCCTAAATGCCTTGAAAATGAAGGGAGAGATTTGAATAGGATCAGACGAAGTCGGTTATTATGAAATACTCGTTAAGTAGAAAAAATGTCCTTCTTTGCATGTTCAGTATTCCTAGATTTTATGCGTATACATTGGTATTGTGACCATGATAGCATCTTGGGTAGTGGGTCTGTGGTTTCTCATTTCTATTATTACATTCAGTATCCGAAATAGGATTAAGCGATCACTGGTCTCGCTATTTGTCAGAACTGCAGTATCATCATCAAGATAGCCAAAAATGCGTTATTAAAACGATCCTCGCTATAAATCTACAAACATCTTTGCATTTAAATGTAACTTGTAAGTCCTTATCTGTATCCTATCTGATTCTTCCCTCTCCTATCTTCCGTGAGAAGAATGGGACGACTTAAAGGTCATGGGGCTGAATAAGATAAACAGCTCGAGTATCCCTTCTCTCTCTCTCTCTCTCTCTCTCCATCGCTGTGAATCCCACCTCAAACAGTAATCCGCAAACCACGCTACTTTGGCATCAACCGCACTTTTGGGTTGCCTTCTACCCTCATCTTCATTGTTCCTCCCATCTTCCTTCTCATACGTTTCGCTCTACGTCTTCTCCGACAAAATGATAGAGCGTTATTTATTGAGCTAGAGTATGTTGCCTCGCTTGAGTTTCTCGTAATTCACAGTTAATTCTGTTTCCATGGAACTTTTACTTTGGAAGACAAGGTCACAATTCCTGAACTCATTGGCATTGTGAGAAAAATTCAGTGCGTCCAGTTGTTTTGTCGACCTCAGTGGCGGAATAGTTTGTGCGCCAACTTTCTAACATTGAGGTCCCGGTTTCAATCCCCTGCTGACCTTTTGTGCTCGTAGTTTGTGTCATTGATAGTCAACATTGTTAAAACGAATATAATTGGGGGTCCTGTTTCCGTTGAAGAAGTAATGTTAGTAATGATCTTGGACGAGCGTAACCGTTATGATATTTTATAACTGGGTTAATTTATGTGATTCATAGTATCTCATATTTCCATTCACCCTTTTCTTTTTTGTTTATGTTAAACAAACAGTTTCCGATATTAATGTCTTTTTAAGTTTTTTCTTGCACCATTCCTGATTCCTATACAATGCCTTCTTCAGTAAGTTTAACCTGGCAAGTTTTTACGATAAAATAGCTTGTTCACTACTTAATTTTACTAATCCTGTGTTAGTTATGTAAGGCCAGAATGTGATCATTGGCAATTATTTTCTTTCCTTTAAAATATTTATTATAAAAGTCACAATCTGCACAGAATGATGTAGGGTAAAAAGAGAATAGTAATAAATGTTCTTTCATTAAGGGATTGAAGTAAGCATGAAGTACTGTTTTGACTTTTGACATACATATCTAGATTGCTATCAAATGATAACCGGTATCTACTACTGGCAGTTTAGTCAGCATCTCAATCTGTTGCCAGTAATGTTGAGAAATCGTCAAGCTATTTGAGAATCGTCAAGTGTTATTCGTCATATTAAAAATAAAATCTCAAACGCAACACTGGGTGTCCAACAGTGTTGTGTTTAAAGGCTACCGAGTTATTTTTCCAAAGGATAGAGTAAAATAGATAAGGTAGTTCACATGTCATGCTGTACCCTGCCCAGTCTAGCGGCTAATGATCCCATCTTAGATTTTCCTGCGATCAAGATACATCCCTTCTCCCCCGATTCGGTCCATCCACGCCTTCTTCTCGCTCCCATTGCTCTTCCTTCTAATCTCCCGAGTCCTCTTTCTCCACACGTCCTCCATCTCGTCTTATTCCCATCACACGTCCGACCCGATCTCTCACGAGAGATTCGCAATGCATTTTCGAGACGTCACTCAAAGAGGGAAGTAGGGGAGGAGAATGGAGTAAGTGGGGCGGATGTGGATTAGATTGTGGAAACTGAGAGTGAGGGAGGAGATGATAGGGTTGAGCGAAAAGAATTGGGTATTCGGATTAGGAATGAAAAGAAGAAGGGATAAATGGTATCTGGGAAATTCGCCTTCATCACCGAGGTTGATCTCTTGGTAGACCTTCCTAACACTGTATTCTCGTTTGCAAATTTAAAGAGTGGTGTAGCCTCGTTTAAATCCAGGGCTTTTAAGGTAGAACACCATCCTGGAATAAATAAACAAATTTTCCTTACCTTTCCGTTGAATTTTACACGTATTTAAAGTGACTCGTTTCGAGAAATGAAGACGATGATTACAAAATAACCAGTGAAATTTTTGATAAATTTCTAGGAAAGATTTTTTGAAAATTTGTTTAGTTCCAAAAGTCTTTACAAATATTCATTTATTGGACAATTACAAAGTTAGACGCACTCACACAACCATTCCCTAACCAGAAAAATCTGATCAGCCGTGGCTCGAACGACAGACCTTGTGGTAGGAGCGCTAGACTTGCATGGCTAGCTTACTAACCACTCCGCCACCGCGGCCGATTAAAAAATTATTCGATTTCTGTTTAGATCACATTTCCATCAGAACTTAATTCGAGTGACCCTTTTAAATCCGGGTTCCAACTGTACTTGGAGCACATTTCCTATTTATTTGAGTGAGCAGTCCTGTGCTTTACGTATACACATGAATTTAAAGTCGATATATTCCAGAATTCGTAATAGGTTTATAAGGCGAACGATTTCAGAATAATTTTATCGATCAGAAATATTTCATTAATTTTGATCCCTTAAAGCTAATCAAACGCAACTCACGGTAAGCCTCTCTTGAAAAACGATATAATCATTTAAATCAGCATAACGATGATCAGTTACGGAGAAAGACCGAAGTTTGTAAGGGGCCCTCTTTCATTGACCGGCGCTCGGTAGCCCGATAGCACACTTCACGAAAACGCTTCACCCGACGCCTTGATAAGCCGACGACTATCGTATTACGGAGATATATAGTTTTGAAACCAAACTATATCAATAAAATTGCTTAATTCTGCTTATCATGAGCCAACTAAATGGATATTTTCCACGCTATATGAAGTAAGATAGATGATGAGATGTTACATTCCCTCGTATATGTGCAAACTTTAGTGACTTAACTAGCAATTGTCACAACTCCACCTTTATGAATCAGCGTGAATTTCTGGTAGTAAAATATCACGGATAAACACATACTTGTTTAACAATTAATATTTTTAAAAGTTTGAATTGCTTTCTAAAAGAGCTACGGAAAGCATTCCAAAGAAAGTATTAAAATTATTTTATAAGCAACGTTAAAACTAATGCCACTTATCACAAACTAACTCTGGTTTTACATCTACACCTGCAAGCCGCCTTTCGTCGCTTGGCAGGGGGTGTAAACACCAAGCGTTCGAGATACCTCTTTAGCTTATTGCTGTCGCGTATCGTTCGCGGAAAAATCGAGTCCCTAAAACGATCTGTCCTCGCATTTATCGTCTTATTTTTCGCCCATTGTCGGATCGGACGATGTACTTTCTCTAATTTTATGAAGAAATCTTTCTTTTATGGATTCCCAACCTTAGTCTGAGAACGTTTGCGTAATGCTTGCTTAAAAAGTATCGTAGTACTTTTTAACAAATCGTTTCGCATTGCGTTGCGATTTTTACAGGATTGATCCTATATAACAGATTCTGCAAACATAGTAACATATATTATATCGAAATTCAGCTCACTCCGTCGTTGGTGATGTTAGCAAGACTTATATTTACAGCTCACATCGAAAACGTTATTCGAAGAATTTAATTTGCCGTTATTTGTTTCAAGGAAAGCATGCAAGGCAGATAAATGACAAGGATCTTACAAAGGATGTGTGGGGTACTTCGTTATCTGTAGCAAACATTTTAGTTCTAAAATGTCAGCAATCTATGGAGAAATAGTAGACAAGAAAATTAATGCCTGTGAAATCATGCATCAGAGATTCCTCTGAGATTGTGTGCGGAATTCTTTTGATTTTTGAGAGAGGCCTCAAAATGAATTATGACCGGAGAGAGTTGGAATTGAGAAACGAAACGAGTTTCTTAAGGTACAATTATTCTTAATATTTATCACAGTTAGTTAATCAATTAATCGTACGTAACGAAATCGTTAACTCAACTTTCCCATTTAACTTTAGGAATCGCTTCGATAAGCAAAATCATCTCTGAGACAAATATCTTTCAGATTATCCAGCTAATCCGTCCTGCAATCCATCACATAGCAAACTATCTCAAGCGAGTCTTACTTTACCACTCGCGACGCAAAAGGCGCTTATGCCCGCGGGTAACGTTTTTTTCCGTGGTAGCACCTCGAGTATAGCCATTCCTAAGGTTTAATTTATGCATCTGTAGGGGTCGTGGGCGTCTGAAACGGCGACTTGAAAAGGGAGATCTGTTTCCTTAGGCACAATCTGCGGACTTCCATGACGACCGCAAACTCGGCCACTAAGCTACGCGGCGGGAGGTCGCGCCTACCGACCGACGCATACCTCTCCAAGGAATGTGTGGAACAGGTGTAAATTGAAGCGGACCCACTCCGCCATTTCCTTTCTATCTCTATCTCTTCCCTCCGATACTTAATCTAATGTTCCTCCGCTTCTTCACTTTTCACACCTCCCACTCCTTGCGCTTTCGTATCTCTTTCCGTCTGCTTCCCTTGGCGTCATCATCTTCACATTCCCCCGCATCTCCATCTGCTTTTTCCTAGAACTTCTACAGAAGAGCTGTGGTGATCTATTCCTCCTGAATGCTTCACCCAAATTTTTGGTTAATTTTCTGCATACACTTGCATTACTTGATCTGTAAAGTTGTCAATACAATAGGGTCTTGCAGAGGCGGCGAGCAATCCGCCTCAGGCGCCCCTGAGAAGGTACAGCAACGTGTAAAGAAGTATTAAAAAAATTATATTACTTTCCTCCTAATGCGGCATAATCGATTAAAAGAACAGTAGACCGTGCCTGTCTTAGGCACAGTATTATAATGTATGCTAAAAATGGACCTATTTTAGATTTCAATTAGATATCGTTAGTTACATTTTCTAGTCGAGTCTATCTGTAGTGAAACCAATCTACAGACATGCGGTATATGATAAATGATATTGATGTTGTTTTACACGATACTTTTAAATGCATTTTTGTCTAACAGAAGTGGATTAGGTCAATTTCAAACGAAGTTGGCATAGGAAAGGAAATCGAAATCGCTGGAAAATTGATTGTCAAGAAGATTTACTTTAAGAATACAGCAATCCTTCAGAACACTTTGGCTCGGCATTATAATATATACTTAAAATGGACTTTAACTAATTTTTCTTCTGGACACGAAACGAATGTAACGACACAGAACTAATGTTCTTTTCACGGATTTATAATGGTTTGTTGTGGTTGAAATTAAGTTTATAGTTAATATCCATGCTAATCCATCATATAGGAAGGAGATTACCTATAATCCTATTTTCAGCTCCAACAAAGCATTACTATACCGGGCCCTAAATTGAACGTTAATTAAAGTCCATTTTAATTGCCCAAGTAAAGAACTACGTCCTAATTTGATCAGATGGACTTTTCTTGTTCTGTATTCCTTTAGCAAACGTGATGATGCTCAGGTTGATTTTGACTAAGATTTTGTAGTTGCATCTTCATTGCACCAATTGTGTTAAAGGTTTTTATGATGACTAATGTAATTATTACTATGAATACGGTAGCCACCAGGAGCAGCTTCCAAATTGCAGCTTTATAACAATAACAATAATAATAGTATGGTAAATTCAGCTAAATATTTGGCGGTTTGTCACATATCGCATAAGTTAAAGGAAAACATGGCAGTGGCTTATTTCTGCAACTGCTTTATATAAATGGATATAGTATAAGGAGTTTAAAGATTGGAGGTAGAGAATTAGGGCAATAAAGTGACTGTTAGTTTTGGATTACAGAGTTAGCAAAATCATCTCGACTCACCCATGTCTTTTGCAAGTAAGTAGGTTCTCCAGCCTTCTTCTCATCTACTTAAAGTACTGTAGTTCCTGAATGTTCTCTTTATATCGCATATTTATATGTCTCTTCTCCGCATGAGGCAAACTGTGCTAGCAAAACTTTTTAGGCTTATCCTAAGTAAACTATATCTGAACTTGATCATATATGGCTTAGAAATACAGTGGGTGATTTAGAAGTGAAAATCTGGTACTGGAAATTTTTACATCTTGTCTCCCAAGTGCCGATATCATTGTATGCGATTTCCCCGGAACCCATCTTTTGCTTCAGTGTTTTAAATGATCAGGTTTTTCTTTAATACGTGTTTTGCACAATTAAATTCGAAGAAATAATGGAGAAAAAGAATCAAATTAATTTTGGAAAAGAGAGTTTTAATGTTTTTAGTTTCATTAAGGTTCCAAAGTTGTACTGAATAATGTAATCATTTGTAATTTCTCATTATCAGCTCTAAATTATCTTTCGTTGAAATTGGAGGAAGTAATTGTATTAGTGATCTATAATTGTGTAGAAACGTCATCTTGAATGGTATCAAAAAGTAGGAGCTTATGAAAAGAAATAAAATACCTGGAAACACTGCCAGAAGAGTAATATATTGCAATGTAAGCAATAATTACGCATTCAGAAGGATGTTCATATACATATTTCACGGGAATGGAAGTGATCCCTCAATGAGATTCTCTTCACACTCTTTACATTCGCTCTCCGCTTAGAAAAACATACATACGCATAAGTCGCAGATATTCACTAATTCCTTACGCCCTTTATTTACAGTCTCTCTCAAACACTTCCATACATTGCATCATAATCCGACTTCTATTACCCAAACAAAAAGTAATTCTCCACGTGAACGTGTCACTTGTGTCGCGTTTTTAAAGTCTAACTTGTAAACCACATTTTAGCATAGTCAAACATCGACGCAGGACAAAGAAACCTTTGTTGCTATAAAGCACTTATTTCTATAAAGATAATAATAATTCATCATAAGCATTACTGGTAGTTATCAACCTCGAGCTCTCGACTACGTGACATATTGATCATATCGCAGTTCTCTTTTAGTCCGAATTCGAATCTCCCTTTCATTTATTTACGTTTCTCGTTAAAAGCGTGGATCGTATCTTCATAGGAAAGCCTTGATGAAAAGTTACAGCTCTTTCCTGGGAAGTTGGGAAACCTGCCCACACCTTTCCTTAAAACCGTGCACCCGTTGATTCTCCACAGTTCGTAGAAAACGTAGGCAGAATTTTAGGCGGGAATGAAGTCGGCTCCTCTTGGTCCCTCCAAAATATCTTGTCATCGTAATTTAAGTGCGAAATTCCTAAGGTGCCTCGTCCCCTTAGGTGTGAGGTTGTCCTTTTCCAGTCGCTTCTGAATATGCCAGAATATTTTTATGCAACAGTATTTGATTTTGGAGGGCGCCTCGGCTCCAGATTTCCAAGATTAGTTTAATACGTTTTAAGAAGTTTAATTTTGCCGACACGTGGCTTCAAATACGAGGGATCTTTGTGTTCAAGCAGGGCATTGAACCGTAATATTTTTTTTCCTGTTTTCGCTCCGGTTCAACCGGGAAAACAATTTTCGGTTCAGTTTCGGTTTCACTCCGATAACCAGCAACAAACCGGTTCGAACCGATTTAGTTCCCTCCGACGATTGAAATATAAGATACTTCTGAAATTTAGTTTTATATTTTTTAGCTTTTTAAACACGTTGCTTTACACTAAATTTTAGAATGAAACTTAGTAATAGTCATTTTTAAGTCGTAGTTACAAATGTTTAGTAAACCTCCTTCAATGGCACTTAGGTAAATGTATATTATTTGGACCAGAATATTGAAGCTGAATAAAAAACTATTTTCAGTTTCGGTACGGATTTAAGAATTTATTTTTTCTGTTCATGATCGGTTTTCACTCCGGCTGAATTAACGTTTTCTTCGATTTCTCTTTTTGGTTCGGGTCCGGTTCGATGTTCTGGTCTCCAGGGATTTTCCTTTATCTTATCCAAATAATCTTCTGTACATTCTTACGAAAAAGTCAAACTATTTTCTCACCTGAAAAGTTTATATTTAAACGTAATTGAATTTTCATACCGCAAATAAATACAATGGTACGAGCAAATCGTATACGTAAAATAAGTATAGCAATACAAACATTTCAACTATTTCAATATTTAAACTATTGTGTCTGATTAAAAAATCGTTAGAATCGATATCTATGTATTTCCTCTAATTTGAATTAATTCTAATTAATTATTCTGCCTTTCAACGCGCGGTAGGGCATGAGCTGCACTGCTGTTCGCATTTACTTCTAAACGGTATATATCGCGGCAGTAGGATCGGGGTTAGGCAGGATTCTTTCATAGTTTTTTAAATAATTTATGCCAGAGCTTCACGCTCTTTCCAAAAACTTGATTTTTTTCATATTCGACGTTGGAACTCTATCAATACATAAGAATTAGTTTGTTAAAAAATAGCTTACAACCAATCAAGTCTTTTGTCGCTATATGAATAATAAAGTAGCCCAAGTACAGTAGCCGTAGTACATAAGGAACCCCTAAATTGTCCACATTGAGTTCTACCGATTGATTGAACTCCAATTCATTAGGTTTTTGAAAGCAAGCTCCAATTAGCTGTAGTATGCAATCAAACCAACTTTTCGGGAATTTTAACCAGTGATGGTAAGAGTTCTCCATGGCTGCGCTTTGAAAGCTTATTATTCCCAATCCGTTATTAATTCCTCAATAACCTTAGTTGGAATTTTCTAACATAGTTTGCTTGCAATTATTGAACTTGTTTTTAAAACACTATTAACACTACTGCGTTCCTTTTCCTTATATAGATATCCACTCCAATTTCTGATTTACTGCCCCAAGGAAGGGGCGATTTTCAGCATCTCGTTCCCTCAACCCTCGAAAACAAAATTTATCGTTCCGTAGTGTAGTGATCACGTTATTTTTACGCCTCAAAGCGAAACCGGAGGAAATGAGGCTATGGAATAAAGGGCCATAGGAAGTCGTCTTTTAGCGGTCATCGCAAGTTCGTCGCTCACAAAATCCAATCACAGCAATGTTCACGACATCAATCCTCGGACGAGAAAGATTCTCCTCATTCCGGCCAAGAACACTGTCTCCCTCTTCCAACATATCTGCTCATCCTCTAGCGCTCTCTCGTTCGGAAAATTGTGTTTGTGCTCTTGACGCCTTGCACAAACATCATCCCCAACCCAACGGAAGATTCCCCTCTTCCGTGTGTGTCTTACCTCACCCTTCGATCTCTTTTTACCGTCTCTCTCCCCCCCCCCTCTCTTCCACTCATTTCAACTCGATCACTGTTGAGAGACTACGTTTACTCACTATAACGAATTTTCGGTTTATATTTATCCTGTGAAATAATGCTCGAATCACAGAAAGGTGGCGAAAGGGGTTGCAACTTGGTCGAATTCAATTCAAATACTGGTATATTGTTGGATGACGCGTGAGGGTAGATGCGCTTGAGTACTTTTACGTGAGAGTAAAACATAATTTTTGTAAAGTATTCCGTTGAGATTGATTTTTTCTCTTCGCTCGATTTTCTTTAAATTATGTTTGTGAAAATCGGTGGTCATTGTGATTTTCGCCTCCGAAATATGCTGAGAGAAAACTTGGCAAATTAAGAAGTTCTAGACGAAGCATTATTGATAACTACTGAAGTGTTTAGGACTCATAATGTCATATGAAAAATTTACGGTATCAAAGGAAAATGATCCGTTCATACGGAAGAATCTGAGAAGTTTCGGAATTGCTCACACGGCGACAGGATAAACTATTTATTCAGAAAAAAACTAAAAATATTGAATTAGTAGAGAACTAAGATCCATCCTTTATCGAAAACAAATCAGAGACGTACTTCGTATTTTCCACAAAATGTATTAAACTCTAGCGGTTTCATCTATGACAGTCAACCTCAGGTTCCCTACATAAGGACATTGAATAATTTATACAGGGTTGTGCAGTTTGGAAAATACAAAGTAGGTTTCTGATTTTTTTAGATGGCGTTCCACAATGTTAGGCCAGAAAACCTAGAGTTTACTCTGAATCTATATCAATATTCTTTGATAGTGATTATTTTTAGCTCATTGCGCTATATTATATAAATTATAAGATACTATAATAAACTGTAGCTCTATAGTTCAAATTTTCAAAGATGGAGAGTAACCTATTCCTCGTGTGGTATGACAAATTAAATTTGAAAGACTTGATGGTTTGCAAAACTGAAAAATTTCTAGGTCTCCATAGAGAAAAAAATTCCTTTAAAATGACAAATTAAATTTGAAAGACTTGATGGTTTGCAAAACTGAAAAATTTCTAGGTCTCCATAGAGAAAAAAATTCCTTTAAAATGGTTGTTAATAAACCCTATAATCTACTGATAAGTATATTGTCCTGTACTACTGTAATCAATAGTAATACAGGGCAGGGTTTCAACCATTATGGTCTCAAGTCCTACTTTGTATGTCTCCAAGCAGCCAAGTCCCACCAATGTGCAATGATTTCGTTTCGCCGATGGATGTAATTAAATATTACTACACTATTAAATATTACTTTATGAATACTTATTTTCCGATGAATTGCATGGGAAATATTGTAGAATTTATTTGCAACGAGACACGATATTTAAAAAATAAGAAGCAGAACGGATAACATAAAGCGACATTAACGTGCCCGAATCCGGGCTGCATAGACTCGTAAGCCTTACTGGGACGCGACCCACCAATTGGGAGACACTGATACAGGGGATTCGTTATCCAAAAATTTCGTCGTCAAAGAATTTTCTCTATGTCTGCTTGCGAATGTATTCCATTTAAATCTTTCGAAAATTTCATAGAAATTGCATTAAAGAGGAGAAGAAGGGAAAAGTCTAAAGCTGAATGAATCCTTGACCTCTTAGTTAAAAATATTCGTAAAACATATTGAAGGCATAGCGTGAAGACAGGACATATTCGTCCAAAATCGAAATGATAGGAGTGCTTCTGTATTTATTCGGATTAAACTAAAAAGATGTATCTACAGAACCCTTTCGATAGTCATTACGAATTTATTGTAATCACTGATGATGTTCTTTTCTAACCAGGTAAATATCATACGCAAGACTGTAGCGTCAACAGAACAAAGATTACTTTCTTACCACTAGTCTCCGATCGCCAATTGTACTCTCCATTTTAAATCTAAGTACCAAAGGTATCGCTTTGAAAGTTCGACTGTAATTATACATTTCACACCTACTAATTTTTTCATACTCCATTTGATCATATCGCTTACTTCGAGTGGAACGATCATTCATGAAATCCTTTTTGTGTCATATGGAAATGTCTTAAGGAGTTAAAATTTTCGTAGTTAGCAGTATCCGTAAAAATATTTACAAATTTTCTGTATGTTTACTCAAATTCATCAGTAAAACTATTATTTGCTCAAATTGTTAATAAAAACAAGAAGTACATGAAATGGCGAGGTTATTTGAGTAGCAAATGAAATGAAATGTCACGTAGTCAACCAGTATAGTTATGTACTTACCCATTCTCTTATACGGCAGTTATTACTGATTCAGTGCAAACTAACTTAACTCCTTTTTCTGTTCGACAGTCATCAATGCCAATGTATTCTCTATTGAAACGCCTTAGAAATAGCGGAATTCTAGTTTGACTGTCATTAAGTGACATCCTGTAACGAATAATTTAACATAAATTCTCTCTCATGAGTACATTTTTAATATTTATGCTGATTTCTCATACTTTATTCAATATATTAAAAGAACAGCTATTTCGTTGTTCCTGTACCCCCTTTCCTTAAATTCGCGACATTTTTCCTATGTTAATTTTCGTAAAGCAAGAGAAAAAATTGTCCTTTGGATTAGATCATATCCATTCAGTAAAAATATTTTACCTCCATGCGGAATTTGGATCTGGAGTTTTCAAGGCAATGACCCGTGGGGAATATTAGGAAAACCCTTGGTGACACGTGTTAAATATTTTGTAACTTTTACTATCCTTTATGTTACCTAATAATTTGATTTATATAAAAACTCCATGATAAGAAACGTTTACTAGACCACAAGACAAGAAAATAAATTGCACGACCATGGTTTCATAGCAAAGCTACATTTTCAGGAGTCAGATCAAGGAAAATGCCATGTACTGTAATGATGTGACACCTGAAGGTGTAACTTTGGTATGAAATCAAGGTCGTGCAATTTATTTTCTTGTCTTGTGGTCTACTAAACTTTTCTTATCATGGAGTCTTTTTGTATTTATTATATAACTACCACAAAGTTACGCCTGCGTCTGTACCATTTAATGTAATCTATCTCC